>APFE031576795.1:161090-189657 GCA_000404065.3 Pinus taeda
TTCTCCTCTGAGGTTGCCTGACTGGTTTACAGTCCTCCTTAATGTAGATATGATGGGTACAGACCGAGGGATGGATTCCCTTCATTTCCTTGTAGCTCCAGGCAAAAGCCTCCAAATTGCGGGTCAAGAGGCTACATAGCTCCTTTTCCTGAGAGGGAGAGAGAGAGGAGTTGATCTTTAAAGTCCTCTTAGGGCCAAACTCCACATTCTTAACTCTGGGAGTGGTTGGATTAGTCACACATAGGTCCACTAAAGCATTGGCTTGGGTATCTTCCACCAACTCTTCCAAGGATAGTGCACCAGGGGGAGGATTTTGGATTAAGTTCTCAATCAAATCATCCACGGTTTGAGGGCCTCCCCTGGTGGCCTCTACTGTGCATAATGGTGTAGAGTAGACCTCATCCTCTTCTCCTTCTTCCAACCAGAGGGGTAATTCATGTTCTAGCAGAGGTTGGGCAGGAGGGTATAGGACCAATTGTTTGGACATAGGCCCATTTTTTATGGTCATGCTTCCGGCTCGACAGCTGATGCAAGCATCTGCAGTAGCCAGCTAGGGCCTTCCCAAAATGAGGGGATATCCAGTGAGTTTTGCCTTGTCTGAAGGACCAAAAAGTCCGCAGGGTACTCCCAGGAGTCAACAGAGACCAAGACATCTTCCACAATCCCTTCGGGAGTCACAGTGGAGCGGTCTGCCAATTGCAACACTGTCGAGGTCTTCCTTAAGGAACTCTGAAGGTTGAGCTTAAGCATGGTGTCCCTGGTCATCACATTAATGGTGGCCCCTAGATCAATCAAGGTGTGGGGTATGATGGTGCCATTGATGTGGACATCAACTACAGGGCTCCCAGGGTCCAAATACTTTGGACAGATTACTTGCCCCAACATGAGATCGGACAGTTGTCCTATGACATTGATGGTTAAGGCATCTTTCTTTCGCCTGCCTGGGTGCCTGAAACACTTCCCCTTAATCAATTTGTTGTATATCGATACATCTTTTATGGCCTGGAGAAGTGGTATTTTCACACACAACTGCTTGAGTTCTCCCAGAAGCTCATCCTCTTCTGGGTTGGGTTGTGTGGTTATTGTGAGTCGCTCAGGAAAGGGTGGAATGGCTTGAGGTTCACTTTCATGTTTCTCTTCCTTCTCCTCTAGGGGACGAGGTTGGCGCTCTGGAAGGACCTTCCCAGATCGCAGGTTGATCTCCTGGATCTCCACAGCATAGGTAGGGCATGTTGTTTCCCCAATATATACTTGTTGGGCCTATCTATTGTTGGGGTTCGGGTTCAGTTGAGCAGGCATCTGGGGTTGTCTTGTAGGAGCAGGAGGTAATGGTTGTGGTTGAGCCGGTGGTGGAGGCAGAATGGCGGGAGGAGTGTTGTATTGGAGCCTCCACCCTGGTTGAAGTGCATTCCACTGAGGTTGTGGTTGGGCATGAGAGTGAAACGAGTGAGAAGGAGGTTGAGTGTGGTATGGAGATGGATAAGACCATGGAGGAGGTGCAGACCAGGAAGGATGAGCAGGGGGGCCCCAAGAAGGTATATGCGGATTGGTTGGGGTTGTAATAAGCTTGGGATGGCCCTTGCATCCCCTGCTGATAAGGTCTGGGTCCATGTGGCCTCCTTTGGTTGAGGAAGTAGAGAGGTTCAGTAGCCACCTCAGTCCCTAGGTACATGGCTTTAAATCCTGGCAAGGTAGGGCATTGGTTGGTGGGGTGGTCTTCCTCACAAATGAAACATACCTCTACTGAGTGCAATGGGCACTCATTATTGGGATGCTTCCTTGTGCATCTAGGACAAAAAATGGCCAAAGCCCTCTCAGCTTCTTCTTTCTTTTGCTGAATTCGGAAGGTATCAAGTTGCATGGCAATAGTCTGTCTCATTTCACTCTTAAGGTCTTCCATCTGGTTAGCAAACTCATGCTTGGAGAAAGAGGTACTAGCTGAAAGATGATTCCCCCTACCTCTCTTCTGGGCCGCCCTAGAATGGTTTCTAAACATGGTCTTTATGTCCTCATAAGGTAGTTGGTAGATGTCTCCTCCAGCCAGCATGTTAAGGGTGTACAGAAGGTCTTCAGGGACTCCACGGAGCAGAACCAGCTTCAGAGATTCCGGGTTAAGTGTGCACCTAGCCCGTTTATAACTGAGTTGGAACCTTTCCTCGTAGTCTTATAAATATTCATTGCTTCCCATGGTCATCTGAAAGATTTCTCCATTAGTTTCCTTGGATCTACAGTAGTCCTGGTACTTGGTATTAAAATCTTGCTGCATCTGAGCCCAAGTGGTGATACTGTTTCCAGGTAACCCATGAACCAGTGTAATGCCACATCCTTGAGGGTAGAGGGAAAGAGTTTCAGCTTTTTCTCATCCTCAGCATAGTCATAAGTTCGACAAAGGACAACAAACTCAAACAAGAAGGTATCAGGGTCTTCAGTAGCCAGTCCATGGAAGTGAAGTAGAGCATAGGGACTTATGTTTTTCATTTTCATGTCTCCATTGGTCTCTCAGATGGGAAAGGCACCTTCTATTCTCTCATCTTCTCTTCTATTGTTTTGGTTTTCAGCCATGGCTTCAGATGGAGTGTTCTCTAACTCTTCTTCTGTTATAGGATCTTCGTATATCTCAGGAGGTTCACCTATAGGTTCTTCTGGCTCACTGTTACCAGAGAAGAAAGAAGGTTGACTCAGTGATGTGGTGGGGGTGTTGTGTAAGAATTTGTCGGTTTTATCTCTGTTCCTACGAGGCATGAAATGGAAAGACTTTTGATTGCTTTTGCTTTTTCTTCTCTACTGGTACCTGCAAAACTAAAATAGATTGAACTGCAACTAACTATCTTGCTGAAATGAAAATGTGGAAATGAAATGAAAGTAGGAAAGGACTAATCTATTTTTCTCGCATGAAATTGCAGGAATGAAGTGCTAAGCTACGCTTGCAGAATTGAAATTGCGGAATTGAAATGCTAAGCTATGCTTGCAGAATTGAAATTGCGGAATTGAAATGCTAATCTATGCTTGCAGAATAATTGAAATGCTAATCTATGAAAGCAGGAAATGTCTATTCTACTTTTGCGGAAATGAAATTGCAGAATGGAAATTGAAATAAACTACTTAGCAGAAGGTTGTAGGAGAAAATAGAATAAAATAAAAAATCACAATACTCTGATGCTTCCCTAGAAACGGCGCCAAAAATATGGTGGCTCTAGTATTGCAGCAATAATGCTGCAACTCCGGGGACTCCCTTCTTTACTTTTATTCAACCCGGTTGTTGTAACCAACTTGGAAGCGAGGTGTTGTATGCACAAGTTACTAGCTCTTGTCGCAGCTATCACTTGGTTCAGTTGGCACCAAGTCCGCTAGGAGCTTAGCCAACTTCTATGAGCTCTTAGAAGAAGCTTTGTAATTGATGGATGAAAGCTAACTTGAAGAAAGCTAATCTATTTGCGAAAAGAGATTGAAAAATTGGAGGAAAGCGAAAACCCTAGCAAACCCTAATTCTTCCAGCTAGTCCTACTGATGCAAAGATGAGCATGAAAACTACTGAAAGAGATGCCATTACTTCTATGAAGGTAAAATGCATGTGTCTAGACTACCTCTGTCCTAAGAAAACATCTTTTTGTAATTTTGATTAAGTTGTCAGTTTCATCATGCATATGTTTTCACTGTTCTTTACTGTGCAGGGGCGGATCAAGGAGGAGGAATGCTTGGAAAGGGTTGGGAAGGTTCAGAGAGGGTATAAGGAGTCCTCAACACCCTTCGAGAGAGTTTCACAAAGTTTGGCTATCAAGAAACGTCATTTGTGAGCTTCTACATGAAGTCTACAGGGGTTCTACAGGATGTTCATAGATTTCTACAGGATGTTCAGAAATTTCTATAGGATGTTTAAAAAGTGGATTTTAGAGGATGGGTGAGTGAGGGAGGATGCATGGATGGATAAGGGGGTAGGATAGGGGCCTGGGGTGACCCAGAGACTGGTGGTTGGAGTGGTGAGAAGGTGTAGAAGGCTGACTTGGCTTAAAGAAGGCTAAGGCAATGATTGAGCAAGTAGGTAGGTTTACGTGGGAAAAAGGACAAATGGGGGATGAGGAACCTAGCTAGGAGATGGAACAGGTGGCTCAGATGAAGCTTAGGTGCATGAAAGAGTGGTGGAGATGCCCTGCACGGTGTACATTCAACCGAATCAACAAAGTCTTGCAAATGATCAAAGTCCTAGCTAATCTAGTCTAACTATCAATAACATGAATGAACAACAGCTTTATTTGGAAAGAAAACCATGTACATCAACTATGCAAAGAAACATTTCAGAGCTCTAAACCCATAACTAATTTCTGCAAAGGAAAACAGTACACTAAGGATTGCATGGTCAAGCAAACTAGTGTTTTTGTTGGGGCAGCATTGTTTCTTCAATTCCAGCCCCTGATCCAATAAGGATGAGGTGAAACCAAGAGTGTGGTTGTCCCTTTTCTTTGGAGCCTTTTTTGTTATTATCTTACCAAAACACCTGAAGCAATTCTATTCATAAACAATGATCTATCCAATCAACACAACTAAATCTGCCTAACAGAAATACGTTTCAAATGCATAAAGGGAAACAACGACGCATAAAGGAAAAGTAACAATACATAAAGGAAGCCCTAGGCTCTCAGGTTGGGCCCAACCCTGAGAGCTATGGCTCCTATAGAAAACTCAGATTTGATATAAAATCGGACTGCTTCTCATTATCAAAAAATAGTCATAAGTCAAGAGTTATGCCAAAAATGGCTACAAGAGAACAAAGTAAAGCTAACAGCACTGTAGTGAAAAATATGCAATGGTTTCAAAAGTCCCTTATGAAGGCTGAGGCATCAACATTTATACATCACGAGGGCCCTAGCTGGCCTCCTAAATCTATGGGACTCGGCTGTCCAAACTGTGAGTTAGATAATCCCTTCCAAAATCTGTTTGGCTGCCTTCTAGATCCAGTTTTGGTGGCCTTTGGAGCTCGGAGTTGGGGTGAATATCCCAAGGAAGGGTTATTTAATGCCATATACAACCCCCCTACGAATCCTCACCTTAATCTTGGCTGTCTTCTAGCCCATGATTGCTCGGTTTTGCTCCAACATGTGTCAAAAAACCTGAAATGAGCACGTGTTAGCCACCTAGGAAGAGTGACTACCCTTATTCATACAAATGACATAAACATACTGAAAATAATGCATAAGCTATGAAAAATGAAGGATTGAACAAGGACTGAAGAAGGATAATTAGGCTAAATGAGCCCAACAAGTTACCAGTTTTGGGGCTCATCAGCTACCAACTTTAATTATCAACCCGAGGTTCATACAAATTGTTAGCACCTAGATTTACCTCAAGCTGAAAAGGTAAGCTTATAGGTCCACATCAAACCACGCTCAACCTCATAGCTAGCCCTACGAGGACAGGAGAGGGCTCTCTCTAGGTAAATCTCGGAAAAGATAATCAATGGGGCTTGAGATGACTGAAATAAAAGCTGATTTTAGGCTAGGTATGAAGTGCAAGGATTTGATTTGATTTTTTGGGGTTTTTTGTTGGAAAAAGGGAAAGGCAAATTTGGGTCCGGGGATGAGGCCAAATTTTTGCAGAGTTCCGGTTGGGGCAAGGTAGGCAGTAGTTTTGATGCTTTAGATTAAATGAATGGATAGAAAATACTGCTGAGGAGATGAAGAGGGAAAGAGGCTGCAAGGATCCTCTCCAAGAAGATGAAAACATGTAAAACTAAACAAAATTCTAAGGTAGAGCACAGCAAGCCAATGAATTCTACCTTTGTCATTCAATTTGTTTAATTTCAAAAGCAGAGAGAAGGGAAATGGCATACATGAAACATCAATGAACTTACAATTGCATGAAGAAAAACACCATCAAAACACAGAGCCACAAGGATCCCACAAGTGCTGCAAAACCCTGGTCTTTCCTTTGCCAAAAATGTTGAAAGTGAATGTACAATGAAGTGCCAAGCAATATCAAGTGTCCAACCCTGAAAATGACTGAGAAATTACATGATATAGACAAGCCTAACTCCTTCCCATGCCTATATGGGTCGAGCTCATCATTCTAGGAGTTGTTTCAACCATATCTAAACAAGGAACTAAAAAATAGGCAATGAAACAACTTGTCTCTATATGTTAGGAAACTAATTCATTCACTCACATTTCACCTTTTGGTGAATGAATCTACTAAGGCAAGTAAAAATGTGCCAAAATTACATCATGGTCATGAAATTACATCAATTTAGATCAAGAGTAACATCAAAAAGTGAAACTAGTCAAAATTGGCCGAAATTCTGAGCTGAAGAGTGAAAAATAGGCCAAAATTCTCTATGCGCCGCACCCAAAATCTCTATGTGTAGCACAACTTTGGAGCTGATTTTGAGGCCCTTTATAAAGTCAAAATTGAGCTCATGATAGCTTGTTGGAAAGCCTTGCCTATCTACTTTCCAACCCAAGTCAAATTTATGGATTTGGATGTGTTTTTCCCCTCCAAAACTTCAATCTCCCATGACTGCTTCCTGTGGGTGCAAAAGGTGGCAGATAGGTCATTTTTTGTGTGTTTTTGACCCTTTAGGCAACCCAAAACTTGAGGAAATCCTTAGATAATTCATGAGCATACATAATGTTTCATAAAAAATATAGAAATGCAAAGTTTTCCTCCAGAGGATCTCCCAATTATAAGTGCGCGCCAAGTGGCGCTACGCGTTGGGTAGGGAAATCTGTTTTTAAGCCCAAAAATTCAAAATTGACAAAATTTTCTCCAAATTTGCTGAAATTTGGACTGAAGGTCTATCATTGAGTATCATGCTTAGCCAAAGAAGCTTCAGACAAGATTCGGAGCATATCATCCCTTTTGCATCATTTTAGTGCTCTCTTTAGTCTTGCCTTCAGGATTTTGATCCTCGCTTTGCAAACATGATTTCGTGCCCAATAATGACTTTTCATGTGCCTAAGCATGTCCTTGTCCTTGTTTTCCTTCACCAACAGCTTCTCAAGATCAATGTTGATCCTCTCAAGCCAAGATTCCTGATTGGCGTTGATCTCTTGCTCAAGTGAAGTGAACTTCACCCTCTGCCTTTGTGCAGCTTGGCGGTTCTTCCGAATGTTTTGTAACTCCATGACTGTATGTTGATCCTCCAATTGTTTCTTTCGTTGCTCCAAATATTTTATGACCCATTGAGCTCTCTGCAACTTGTCGGTCAATGCATCTATCTCGGCCTTCTGCTCCTGAATAATCTCCCTCAGGTTTGAGCTAGGAGAGTTCACATCATCATCAATGAGTATGAAATTAGTGTCTTGGCCTCCTGAAGGGCCCTCATCCTGCATAGGCTTCTTGCCTTTATTGTGTACCTGTACCTGTGCTGCTGATGACGGCAACGAGACCCCTTCCACCCCAGGTGGAGATAGTACTCTTCAGGCTGCTGCAAACAATCCTCTCATGCCTCTCTGATAGGCGACATATGTCGACACGCTAGTAATCTCCATCTCCTGACCTCCATACTAATGTGAAGATTCACCCGCATAATGGAAAATCTCCTGATGAGTTGTTGAAGCTGTGAAGAACTCACGGGAAATGAAGTCTTCCCATGTACAACAATGATCTTGATGACCGCATAGTGGTAAATGTTGTTGTACTACTATTCAGGAGTCTTCTTCTGTACAAGAGTAGTCATCCTCTCGATGTTTCAGCACATGAAATATGGAATGTTCATCATCTTCACCCTCATAAAATGGATCAATAACCTGATATGGTATGCATAGAGGCGTGAGAAGTGGCCCTCACAACTGAAGTATCTAATAATGAGTCTCATCAACGACGCATAGGATTCTTTCAAAAACCGGAATGGGAATACCCTGCTGAGCTGTCTCACATGGCTAGGCCTGATATATGGTTCATAATGTACTCTTTCTACCTGCTGTCTTTTGTTCCACTCCTCACCTACATTCGATATTCCTGTTGCTTAAGAAATGGTTTCTGGTGTCAAGGTGAAATTTATACCAGCAAGAGTTACCTGACCATCATGCAAATGTAAAACAAATAACTGAGCCAACTTCTGATGATATTCAATTTGAGAAATCATCTCACAATACTGAAAGCATGACTGTTGTTGGAAAGATGCCATGGCAAGTGGGCAGGCCTGTAATTGAGTCAATGAGGTGGGCTCTTCTCTGACATGTCTGCCACCCTTATGAGGCCTCCTCTGTGCATGAAGCTCTATGGTAGAATCACTGTCTTGTTCATATGATGAATCAGTCTCCATTTCCATAATGTATCAAGCAAGGTGTATGTTTGGTTTGTTGAGAATGACTAATTGGTGCCTTTGTTTTCAATGCCAAATGTGCTAAAGGGAAATGAGGGATTGTGAGGAATATGGAACAATGGGAAAAGTGGAGTTTGTCAAGTGAAATTAAGGTGTGCAATAAAAATCACTTGACTGTTGGGAATTGGGGATTTAGGGATTTTTCAAATGATATGGGGAAAGGGATAATGATAAGAAATGGTAGTGTTTAGGGATAGGAAAAAAAAAAAATGGGGACAAATGATATGAATGATTTTAGAATATAGGGGAAAAGGAGAGGGAATGTATAATGATGTGATAGTGAGGGGAAAGGAATCACAGGTAGGAAATGATAGTATGATAGTGAGTATTCAGCATGAAAATGACTTTTTAAAACACCATTCGAAACCCTAAGGAGCAGCGTCAACAAAAGGATAGGGTTTATGTTTTCACCATTCAAACCTTATATTCTTCTCTTCAAATCACAGCAAACACCATTTAATATCAATGGCAATGGCTCACACACTTACTTGGATCATAGAAGACTGAGTCGATTTGAATAAATTTGGAAGCAGTGATGAAATTTCAGTGGGCAGCTCTGTGCGTCGTGTGCACAACCCAGTGCATCGCGTCATCTATGTCTGCCGCGATAGTTATAAATTACACAATGAAAAACCTATGTATGTGCTGCACTGTCTATGTGCGCTGCGCATTCCTCCCAATGCGTCACGCAAGCAATTCAACACACAGTCAGCCTTCAAGATCACAATACCGCCCTTACACAATCTAACTTGACTTCTTGTTGTCTCCTTGTGTGCAAATGAATTGTTTGGACACCAAAATATCTTGTATAACCATTGGACTTAAATTTTTGATCTCAATAACCCACTTTCTAATGTTTCCACTTTGGCACTTTTCACTTTCTAATACAAACTCTGTTTTTTGTTGTTTCCTTTGATTTTTGACTGAAATGATGAAACTCTTGGCAATTTTTTGCAGGAATGATGGCACTGGATTTCGGCAAAGGATGACCAGGACTGCACTAAAGAATTGTAGAACTTGAAAAACCTTAAAAATTACATATTTATTACAAAAAATAAATTTGACTATTTCTTCTTCAAAACAGAGTTTTGAAGAAGAATCATTCTCAAGCATTATTGATAATGAAAATTTTGGAATGAAAACTTATTGGGGACATCCTCATGTGCTTGCTGGCATTATTGGACACTTTGAAGACAAAATTTGCAAAAACCTAGACCTAATGACTGAAATGACTCTTGGCTGACCAAAAGACTATCCATAATGACTATAAAATTGATTTGATGAACTTTGATGATCAGACACGAACCAGCAGGTACATGACATGAGGGAAGTATGGTGGCAAGACCCTTCTGTCAAAAGATCGATGCTCCTAATGGAATGTAGATGATCGAGCTGAATGAGACACTTAAAATGAAATGCAACAAAAGAGGTTTTGATCTCTGACGGAGGGCTGAACAGACCGACTCTAACACAAACTTAAGAGATATTGGCACTATATGTACAGCTTACAATGTGTCCTTCCTTCACTATCATGATGTAATGGAGTGCATGTAATGAAATCAAATCATTTACTAATTACAGAAAATGAAATGCTCAAAATGGAAACCTTAACCTATTGGAAGAAAGAAAATACAAGGAAAGAAACATATTCTAATTACATAAAGTAAATATAATGAACTAAATTTCAACCATTATATTTCAAATAGTTTATATCCATTAACAGATTTCATTGGATGTGGCAATCATCATTGTATTATCTATTTCATAAATATGTCCATTAGCCCAAATTGTTGAAATGTTTTGCATGGATAAAGAGGCAAGTCCTAAGTGGTCTTTAGTCTTCCCTACTCATTTATTTAGAGCCTATGGGTCTTGATTCAACCCTAAGGGACAATAACCAATCTTCTTGAGTGAATTTTGGCAAGTATATACATGTTGGAAGGCTATTCTTAGTGCTTGTCAATCATGTCAATCACCAGTGATCAAATATGCTCTTTCAAAGTCTTTTCTAGGGTCTTAGGTCAAATTTTTATGGTTTCGGTAGGTCTTTAAATAAACATTTGACCACTGGTTGGTGTGTCTAAATTATTACTACTCTCTCCATTCTCATGGTCAATAAATGCTATCATGGTCAAGCCATTATTTCTCAGTAGTGTGTCTTGGTCATCATGACGCTCATCATTCCATTAGGTCACACATACAAAATGTCATATAAAAAGTCATAATTTACACCTAGGTCATCATCAAAGAGAGTAGTAATAAGGATAAATGATCTATTGGGTTCCTAAAGTATATTTTATCCTTTCTGAAGATCTGATATTACATACTTAAATGTCAAAGTTGCTGCACACTATATTTTTTTCAGACTCTCAAGAAGATCAATGATGTCATGCCATGACATATGCACAAAAGTGATTTTGAGCTTATAAAAGGCCATCCAAACATTTCCCTACTAATTTCATTTGTATCAAGCTCCTACCTATCATAGAATGCCTTCCAAGCAATCTCAACATCGATTCCTACTCTCAAAGTGCATTTCAAACCCTCTCATTGTGTTTTGTGCCATTTCACTGTGTTTTTCCCCTCTTGTTATGTTTTGTACTCCACATTGTGTTTTCATCAGTGTGAGGCAAAGGAACATCTCCAAGTGCTCTCTACAGTAAGTGAAGGCATATCCTACTCAATACAAGTAATTTCAAAGCAATCACTACCTCTAGTAATTGAATTTTTCAGTTTTTGGGTGTGGAACTCTCTCCTAGGGTTTCCACGCTACGTTTTCTTATTTAACTCCATGGTTTGATTTGCACATAGTAAAACTATATTCCCTATAAATTATACCCTTCCCCACACTTAAATACACCTTCCCTAAGCTTTCCTTACCCTTCCTCACTCATTTCCCTAACCCCTAGACCTAACCCTAGCTTCTACGCTATGTTTTTGGTAGTTTTAGGGTGAGGACTATGTTTAAATTCCCTACATCAATACCTTCACTATTTTTATCATTTTCCACCTCCCTAAGTTTCCTAACACACCTCCCTACCTCTCCAATTTTTCTTACCCACATATCTTCTCCCTAACCCCTTCATCCCCTAACCTAAATACACTAATACCAATCCCTTACTCCCTCTAAAAACTCTATTTTTCCCATCGCTTACACTAGGGTTTTGATTTGAAATTGTAAACAATGGAGGGAGGAAAGAAGCCATACAACAAAGGAGGTCAGGTATCAAGGTTTGAGCCACTTGACACCACAAAATTGAGTTCTTCAACATTTTCCATCCAATGTTTCCAAAATGTGGGTTGTTTAGGGTTTTGTGAGCAAATTCAACAAGTAAGATATCATGCCAAGTTAACCAGTCTTTTTTCCACAAACCTTAGGAGTGATAAGGTCAACATTGTAGGGTTCAAATTCATCATTTCAACTGAGGCCATAGCTACAGCTATAGGGATACCCAACAATGGAGAAAAATGGATCAAACACTTAGATTTGAATGTTCTAAATTATAAATCTTTCACCAAAATTCAGTATAAAGAGGCCCCCAAGAGTGTTTTTTCTTTTGGACTGTTGCTTGAAAAGTTTCCTCCATTAATGAAGTTTATTATGAAATTTTTTACATGTGAGGGAAGATTTTCAGCAGTGTATAAGTATCATATTAGATTTTTGATGCACTTCACCGGTGTAAAGCCTCTCAACCTATCTCACTACCTCTACAAAAAAATTAGTTAAGATGACAATGAAAGTGAAAAATAGAAAGGATGATCACCAAGCTAGTCTCCACCAGCTGTTTTAATTAAAATCATTGTCCTACACCAGCTTGAACAAAAGAACATCACTTGGGAAGCCTTAATGAAGTCCACATTTTTTTTGCCTTCTACTATTCAACCTACTAGCCATAGTACACCACCCGCATAATCCAAACCAAGGTAGTTGGGCTCATCTAGCAGAATTTTAGTGAAGAAGACACCTAGGGAAGAAATCACTCAGACCTATATCAGAGGGCAGAGGCTTGTGTTTGATCCTAGAGGAGAAAAAGGGCAAGCCTACTTCAGTTGATAGGGAAGAATCTCCACATCACCATGAGACATCATTCCATGAGCATATTCATGAAAAACAGGGGAAATCATTGAAGAAAATTTTCATGGAGAAAGAGGCTGAGATTAGAGGTTTGAAATCTAATTTGTCTGAAGTCGACTTCATGATTTCATTTTTGCAGTAGGAAAATAGACAACTCAAAGTGAATCAAATGCTAATGTCATAACCTAGAATGGGTGTAGAGGATGAGCTAGGAAAAGGTAAGAAAGTCATTGGTTTAGAGAAAATGGAGGACACTAAAGCTCAAGTCAAGCTAAAGAGGCCTAGAACCAAGGGCACGAAGAGGAAAGGAGACCAAATGAGTGAGCCATCTACACCTTTGGAGCAGCAAGACATTAACAAATCCATTGAACAAGATTTTGAGAAACACAGGGATTATTTGCTAGATAAAGTTAATTGCCACTTGGAGAAGCTTCTTGAAAGGGCTAACGGGGCCATCAACTTGTAAAGGTACATGGCTAAACATCATTACACCAGAAATAGGATTTCCCAAATCAGAATTCAAAACTTGAAATAAAACTAAAGGAAACCCTAAATCAGCAAAACAAGGCAGACAAGCTTGAGTTATTGGTTGAGGCTTCACTCATAGATTGAAGAATCATTACTTAGATCCAAGGAAAATATTTCAAAACTTTCGAACAAATTTTGGATTGTTTTAAAGATTTTGGGCATTTTGGAAATTTTACACAATTTTTGGGCAAAAAAGGTAGCGTGTCCCATGCTACGTTTTTGCTGGAGGCCTCCAAATCATGAAAATTTTGCATTTTTTGATTCCTTATGACCTTCACATTGAATTTATGTAACCGGAGAACCATGTTATCAGCTTCTTCTAGGTCAAAAAGTAAAAAAAGAACCAAAAAAACACCTTTCTGCCATGTTTTTCAGAGGCACACTGCATTTTTGGAGTAGCTATGGGAGAAATGGATTTTGGAGGTCTATAAGATGTCTTTTTCAGTCATTGAAGATTCTATGGTGTAGTAGATAGGCAGAGACTTCTCCAACATCTTTTAGATCTTTATTTGGAGCTGAGGAACCCCTCCAAAGTAACTTACAAGAAGCATGCTACGTTTTCTCTAGGCACATTGTGTTTTCAGGTAATTCGCTATGTTTTTGCCTGGAACTCATTTTTCTTAGTGTGCTCAGTCCAGTTCAACTTTTTCTGATATAATTCTTATTTTATGAGTTGAAATGATGTAATAGGAGGTAAATAATCTTGTTAGAGTAATTTTCATGTAATTTTAGGCCTAATTTATGAGGAGCAATTTAGTCAAAGTTTAAAAGGAGGATTTGTTTTAACCTCCCTAGACATTAGGGTTCGTTGATCACTTCACATATTCGGTTCCTAAACTGAAGGATTTGACCCTGAGAGAGGGGAAATGTTTATTTGGTCTATATGTATCTAGTTTTCAATCATATTAAGGTTTGGACATCAGTGATTAGAACTCTTGGAGCTTGTACTTCATCTCCTTTTATAGGAAATCAAAGGACATTTGCTACTATTATTCAAGAATTCTTGTGTTGTGAATTTGTGATAACTTTTTCTCTCTATTATAGTTTTATATGAATGATAATTTCATCTTATTTCCATATCTATGCTTTCAGTGATTTTCCTAAGAGGTTTTAAACGTAGTTCTTAATTTTAAGCCTTGTTTTGTTAAGAATTTCATGTTTATATTACCTATCTTCTGATAAATGAATTCATGCTTTCCATGCTCATTTTGATCTTCATTTTTCCACCCTACACTACATTGACAAAACTCCAAAGTATCACAAATGCATACCTACCCTGTGCCTTTATATCTCTTGTAACTAAAACCTTTGATCTTTTGACCTAGTTCCCTGATTTTCACTCTTGATCCAACAAAACCATAAATTTCAAAACCCTAGAGCAGAACATATCTAGCCTAATATCTTTTTCCCACGCCAGTCATATTTGGTTGTGATATTTATACAAAGAGCCCTCTCTAGTTTGGCAAGGATAGCTGCTAAACCCTAAGTGGTATGAGGTTACCTCCTTCAATCTCCTTTCTCATCCTTGGGACATTATGGAGGATAGCAGCTGCTACAAGAGATCTTGTAGTTATTGTAGGAAACTGCTATAGGAAACTATAATTCACCGAATGACCAATAAAATCAAATCCAAATTGGAAGCGATTATTTTTTTTTATTGAATATGATGTCTTAAGTCTCCATTCCAAGTGGAATCACACAAAAACACCAATGCTAACCCATGCTAAAAAATAGCAGAAAATTACTAGTCTAAAATCTAGAAATTCGAGAACTAGTGAGCTAGTAAATCTATAAAATGTCTAACCTAATCAAATGCAAATGAAATGGGGTAATTTTTGTTATTAACTAGATTTTTTTGTGCTCTAATGCTAGTGGAATCAAATCAATTGACTCTTGTTGGTAGGCTCTAAAAATTAGCATAAATTTATTGTTATTTGCCCCAAAGGACTTCCAGAAATCTAGATTTGGGAATAAGAAAATTAATCCAAGTAACTCAATGATTACTATGACCTTCCAAAGATGTTCCAAGGATGAAATTGTTCTTGTTATCCTGAAAAACAACTTACTTCAACCTTTTAACCAAATCATACAACAATAAATCATCAATACTAAATGCAGAAATAGAAAAACCAAGAACAAGAGGTGCATGTGACTAAGAAGTGAAAAGAAGAAAAGTAAATGATACAAAAGGGTTTTGAGGCTCCTGGGATGTCCAATCCCAACGAAACTCATATTCCTATGAATGAGACCAGTATTTGGAAGCTTAACATGATACCAATCTTCATTATTTCTATCAATACAATTACATCCCTGCAAGAAATGATAGTGGAGCTACAAAAATACGAGTTCTCTCCACAAGAAGACTAAGAAAAATCAACCCCTAGAGGAAAATTTGACTTGGTACTAATACAATATGATTAGGAAGCTTTCCCCATGAAAGGAGGAAGCTTTCCCACAAAAATCCCTTAATTAGTGGACCTCGTTCCCAATACTAGGAATTTGCATTAAATGATAGGGAACACATTCCTAGATTTTCTCAATCACTAGAGCTCCAAACTCTATGCAGTTATTTCAAAATATCTTCTTGATTTATTATTTAATATTGATCCTCCTATAGTAGGGAGAAATTCCCTAAATTATCTCCTCCAAATCTTTAGAATTTGCCCAATATTCTCATAATATTCTACAAAAATAAATAATATTAGGCACAAATATGCAATTATCCATAAAACTTCCTAATAAATTTGTTAAAGTTAAAAATGCATTATATAATGAAAAAATATAGGTTCAATGTGTTGAAGGATGGTTAAATGGGTCTTAATTTATGTCCTATTTAGAGGCCCATCATATGTGGCTTCAACAAATGACTATAGGTTAGTAGGTAAGAAAATACCATTAGGAATGTGTTGACGGTGCTAGATCTGCCAACATTTAGGGGATCACCCCAATATGCCAACTAGACCTATAGGAGTCCCATCCAGTATGATGGCCCAGTTGCCATTATCTTAAAGATATGCCTTATCTCTTGCTTGTCATCACACGAGAGTGCTATACTTAGTCTTCAAACGGCGAGGTTCATGTGCCTGGTGAGTGCTTAGTGTAACTTGTGTCTAAGTTCTTTCACAACAGAGGGAGAGGGTGAGAGTGAGTCTCAAGTCTAAAGGGAATAGTCCCAACCTTTTTAAAGACACACAACACAGCAGGATTTGCGTAACTTCCAGCGGAGTAGTCCACATGGATGCGGCAATCAAAAATACTAAGGTGAACAGATAGCACGTACAACACCCAGTGGAGTATTCCACATGAGTGTGATGGTCATTATAACAACTTTACAAGAATTAATTTGTCGAGTGTTCAGTGGAGTAGTCCACACGAGTGAGACAACGATAACAACTTACAACACATTTCCAATAGCATATGCACTAAAACAACCGAAATAGTTCAACTATCTTAGTACAAGTTAAAGAAACATGCATTACAAGCGTCCAAAGAATAGTATTACAAATGAATACAATACATGTGTGAAAATGTGTCGGCCTTTTAACAGGCTTCTAAATTAAGTGAAAGTTCCGAGACACATCTTTACACCATACATCACTAACCCCAATAGCAGGGTGTTGGAGCCACTGCTCACTCCTCAAAGAAAATACTACATACTCTCAAGGCTATGTGGGAGGAGCCAAGGTGAAAATTCTTTTGCATGTATAAATGAGTGGTATACATAATCAAGGGTGAAACTGAATGTTGTGATTGTTCGAATTCCCTTAGGACTCTTCAACTTACATGACTCTTTGACTTCATCCGTGGGTCTCTTGGACTTCCATGTTACATTACATTGATTACATAGTTATGACAAAAGTAGTGATGTGGCCGAGGCAACTCATGACGAAACTTGACATGAAACTGTTGGTATGCACATGCTGGTTTTGTTATTCATGTCGAGTTTTTGTGTTGTTGAGTGATGAGTGTGCTCATGGTGTACCACAGCTTCACCTTTGCATGATGAAGTGTGCAGATTCTTCAATGGTCTTAGTGTTCACTTGATGGTTCATGCATGTGCATGTGTCTCCATCACATGCTACTTGGCATACTTTGTGGGTTCATCCAACCATGAGCAAACCTTCTAGCATGCACTCCTTGTTCATCCCATTTGTCGTCATGCCATGTCTCATCCATGTACCTATTTCTTCAATCACTCATGATGAGACGACATCAAATCCAGAAATCCCATAGTCTAACATGATCCATTGTCTTTCATTTCTAGGTGTAGGTGACCGAGGGAGAGGACAAGGCTTTGAAACAACACAAAGAAAATGTCAGGCCAGGCTGCGATGCTTCAGGAAACTGTCAATAAAAACTACGCATAGGTCACTAAGAGGCTAGGTTGAGCAATTAGGGACAACATGTGACATCTACGGTATATGGCTCAGTTACGAGGTAGAATTGTGCAGTTTTTCCAGGGAAGACAACACGGGCAGCAGAAGGTACTGGTAGTGAAAACTGCACAGATTTTCAGAGGAGGTCGGGATTAGGCTGCAGGAGCCTACTGGTAAGAACTGTGTAGATATGAGAGGTGGTCAAGGAGGACATGCCTGTGTAGTTTCTGGGCTAGTGGAATGTTGGGTAGCAGGTGAACTATCCATGAAAATTGTACAATTTTCAGGAGGAGTAGAAAGCAGGCTAGTAGAGGGACTGACTGACAGAACTGCACAATTTCCAGAGACATTACAGTGACAAGAAGCAGGTGCCTGTCCCTCATGTCTACACAATTTTTTCAATCAGTGCAGGCAGGCTGGCTGACAAATTCTATGAAATTTTTTGGATTAGTGCAGCCTTAGGTCACTACCCAAGTCAAATTCTCTGGTTGACCAGAGGAAGGCTTGATGGATCGACTTACGGGAAGCACATACTGATATGGCTTCTTGGGAAACTTCTGTGCCTTTATGGGTGAGATTCAGTCCGGTTGATTCCAAAATTGCGTAGTGTAGATTGCCTGGAGGGCATTCTCAAGCTTTGGGCAGTTGTAGGCAACAGTGCTTGCTCAGTTGGGGCTTAGACTATACGGTATAGCTCTATGAAGGTCCGGCTGATGGAAGGTGGTCCAGTCGATAAATTTTCAGAAAAATGGCTAAGTGTGTGAGTGAGTGAACTCGTGCATATATGACCTTGTGAACACACTTAGTATGACTCGATGACAAGAACCCTCAAATCAACAAGACAACATGTGCTTAGCATGACCCTCTGTTGGACTGTTTAATGGTGAAAGCAACAAGTGTGACACTTCAGAAGACCGTGACGACACTTGCATGACACTGCTTACAACATTTTGTGTGAGTATGACAAGTGTTTACAAGGTCGAAACAACTCATGCACATGAAAGAAAATCTTTGATATCACCAGAATAAGGTTGCAAGTAGGACATGACAATCAACATGTTATAGTTGACAATTGGTCAAACAAGTGAGGAGGAAGCAAGACATGTAGAGGAAACACATGAAATGACATTTTTTTTTTATTTTCGCACGTGCATGTTACCAAAGATAGGATGAAATGACAATGACAAACAATCCTGCAAACTCAAATAAGAGGTGTACTTCGAAAGGTGTTCTTTACTTACCATACTTACCCTCAAGATGATCATGCATCCAACAGAGTTTACATGTGGTCCTGATATTTTTCCATCACTTGGTTCCTTGGTCCTTCTCCTCAACTCCTTCGGAGTGATCTCAGTGTGTCACCTCTTCCTATAGTCATTGAGAGATAGATCAGCACATCTTCAAAGGGCAGTGAGTTTTGTTGGGATGAGGTCATGGGAGGCCCATTTGCGCAGTTTTTGAATACAAGACAGATAGGGCATCTTGGACGACACTCAGAAGTTTTGAGGCACAGGACATTGCTATGGGATGGGGGTCCTGGGAGGACACCTCTATGCTTTTCTGAGTGTAGTGCAGGCTGGGAAGTTGGGAGGAAATACTGCGTAGTTTTTGGATGAAACGCACTGCTGCAAGATGGGTTCCAGGAGGACACACCTGCATTGTTTCAAGTCTCAAGTCAAACTGATAGTTGAGGGACAATAGTTGTAGGCTCTGAACTTTGCATGCGAGCCAAAATTTTGCAGGGTGGTTGTAGTCACTACAAAAATGGTGACACATTGGTAGAACTCCAGCTCTCTATATGGACCTTGTTTTGTGAAGAGTCTAACCCTTCTAGAAGTATTGTTTGGTTCTTTGATCGTGATGGCTTCTGCACTAACTTGTGTGAAATATGTAGTCCCTACCATTCTCTTGATTGGTGAGAACACAATCCAAACCAAGTCAACTTATTTGTTTTGATTGGGGATGAGGGGTATATCGATGCATAAGTAATATAACTTTCAGAGTTTAAGTTTCATCTCTAGTGTTGTTCCACTGCCAGCAACACTGAATAGTACGTTGGCGGGGTCATGCAGGAACACAAGCATCACTCCGCTGCCAGTGAGCCTGGTTAGTACCTCGATGGATTTACTTGTATCACCTCTCTGCAAAGAAAGCCTTTCTCTTCTTTTGCCTTATTCATTTTCATTTTTCATTTTTCCATTTTTCAAAGAACTGTGCATAGGCACTTATTTATTTAAGAGGAAGAAGAGGAGTCCTGGTTTATTGAGAGTAGGAGAGGTTGTTCCTTCAAATAAGTATGTTATATATACCTCTGACACAGTTGTTAAGGTTTTACCCCTCATGTTACTCTACTTGACCGAGTTGACAAGGGTTAACCGAAAGAAATGAATAGAGTAGGTGGTACTAGTTAACAGTGCAAGCATTGTGTTTTCTCCAAGACTCACTTTGAATAGAATGTATTTTCCATCAAGACATCATCGAATGAAGACAACAAGATCTTCATAAAGAGAGAGGACAATAGAAAAACAAGTGTTGATAGTTGTCCAAGTCCTCTTATATTTTCCCGACTTGTCTCGAGAGCCAAACATGGTTTCATGAGAGGCTACCCTATGGGTACAAGCAATCAAAGAAGGTAAAAAGAAAAAAGAAAAAGAAAAGCGAAAGAAAAGCAAGTAAGCAAAGCAAACATGCAAGCAAACCAAACCAAGTAGACAAGCAACAAAAAATGCAAACCAGAAAGCAAAGCAACACAAGAAAGAAAACACTACTCCTACTCCTACATTAAACAATCGGGATTATGTGAAATGAAATTTCCAATGAAGCCATTGTAGGTGTACCTAACCTACAACCACAAGATACAAGTGATTAAAATAGATAAAAAATAGTGTGCAATAGAAAACACAAAAACTTGACAATCTTGCACACGAGAGGGAAGATCTTACCTGTGGGCAGAAAGATGTGTCAAAACCACCCAACACACGCGCTTACCTCTTCGATGACTACATTTTTTCAACAAACCTCGGAAGCCTCTTGCGATTGTGTGTTCCTCTGCACCAAGATCTTAGCGAGCATGAGGAAGGACTGAAGCTTGTTGCTTATGACATGGCTCGCCAAGTAAGATTGTTATAGCCATTCAGCGATTGGATCATAAAATTCGTGATGGATTTTTCGAAAGACTCGTGATCTTTGAAAATATGGATTTCTGATTCAAGAGAGCGGATCATGATGGGAATCTAGTACGAATAGATAGATCTAATCATTCTCATCATTCATATCAAGAAAATGAGGACATTCCATAGCCATCAGTGCAGGCTAAAATGCCTCACCTACTTAACAAAAGTTTGAGGAGAAAGATGTTACACAACAAAGATCATAGTGCACGAAGTGACTTCCATTTTTGTGTATTGTTGGGAAAATGATAAACTACATGACAGTTGCCCAAGATAGAAGAAAGATCATACCAATTAGTCGATATGCTAGACTCGCAGTTTGACATGAACAAAGAGATGTTTTGAACAATATTGTGAATGCTCTAAACGATAGAACCAAGTTCATTGTGTGCTAGATATGACAAAACACCCACTAGAAAGTGGTGAAAATTTGTGCAGGAATCATGGTCATCGCAGGAATGTAGAAAATATGCCAGCACTATGAATGTGTGAACCCAATTGGGGTGGGGTGAAATGAGAGGAACTTGATTTGCGTGATAGCTTGTGTGCTCATCATCACACGGGAAGATTGTTGGTGTCATGAGTGGGCAGATTTGAAGTGCAAGATTTGCAAGAAGACAAAGGAGTTGATCATGAGAGAGAACATATGATAAGTATGATTTTGGACAAAGACAGTCTTTGATATAATAAACTTGACAGTTCCATAATTTCACGAGAGATGGACACTCCCAACACGAGTTGGATGTGAGAGTCATACATGAAGATGGACACAATGTAATAGACTTATGGATTTGGTCATGAGTGAAATTTTGAAATCTTGAAATATCACACCTAGAGTAGTAAACAATTTTACACAGGGATCCACATTGAATCCAACCATGTAGAAAGATGGATTGTGCATCAGAAACCAGATCTGATTCAGTTTGAGGGGCTTACAAGAGCCACAAGGTCCTGACATAACCATCAACTGATGTTGAAGTGCCTTGACTCCCTGGCACGTCCCGAAACTTTCTAGAATTGAAAATTTGCATTTTGAGATGTGAACTAGATCATGCATAGCTTGAGGATGGATTTTGTTTCTAATTTCAAAACTACTCTTAGGATGCAATCATCTCTGTCACAGGCTTCATGAAACTTTTCAACGTCAGCAAGCTGACTTGACGATTTGTCTTCATGCAACATACAATATGATGACGAGTGGGAAGAATCTTGTGCGTTAAGATTGTTTTCCGACCTCATTGCCTTTTGTTGATCGAGGAGATAACTCGTCAAATTAATAAAAAAGAGAACATTGAGCATCTATGATGCATTTTGATACGCTGTGAATGGTAGGACACATGGGAAAGTGGGGTGAAGAGGAAGTTTCGATATGGATGTCTGGTTTGACCTGTGCACATTCTAGATCTAAGTTAGAGTGTACATGAGAGAACAACATATCACATGATGTGTTTGGGTGTTCATCACCACATACAGAAGCATGGGAGTGATGACAACCCAAGAATGGAGGTTGATCAAAATAATTAATTGTCCATGATGTTTCACTAAGATTAGCGGATTGAAAATTGATGAAGAATGGAATCTCGTTATCTTGATGTGCACCATTTTGAAACATAGAAGAGGAATTTATTGTCTTCACCTTTCTGCTCCTTTGCTTGTGTAATGAGACTGACTTTCACATGACTGCAATTTGAGCCAACAGCTTGAGAACCAAGAGAATGCACATAGCTAGCTTGTGAAGCGGATTGATCAAGAAATCATGGTACAAGGAGTCAAGGCTTGTAAATGATGGAGGATGGTAGAGATGCAAATCAGACTCTAGACTTGGGTTATGAATGGTGATGTCCTCTTGCAAAATGGAGGAATGAGTCTTCACCATAGGTTTTTTGAGCCATTCTGGAATTTCCTACAATAGAGCGGGAGACAACTGAGAAGATTGGGTTGGAACATGCTGCGTAGATTTCTTCTTTGTGACTGCTGTGAAGGGGCACCCACCGCACAGATTTCTTAGCTTTGCGAGGGGGAACCCACTTTGAGACTAGAAAGGGAGGGAGACAAGGAACAAATGGGGTGTTTGGCTCCTCCTTTGTAAAGTGAGGAACCTCATGATCCATAAGAGTCGAGTGAGAAGGGAAATCAAGAGGTTCCCCATGTCGGGAAACATGAACCTAGCATTTCAACTCTTGGCTCATGAAGTCAAGGTCCACAAACTATTCAAGCATTTCATGACAAAGGTGAAGGAAGTGGGTGAAAGATTCCTCAACTGATTCGCAAGGCTTCATTCTTAAACGATAGATTATTTCATAGACATATTGGTGGTTACACTTATCAAAGGCTTGATGGATCTTCTTAAGGAGAGTAAAAAGGGAATGGATGGAAGTAGGTGGCAAGGTATGACACCACAGATTACCATGACCTTCAAGGGTGAGAAGAAAAGAATGCAAACAAGATATTCACTATAGATTTCATGAGATTCGAAGAAATGAAGAAAATCATAAATGTGCTAGGTTACAGATGTTCTATCCTCACTGTCAAACATTAAAAAGGACAAGTGATCGAGAATCTCATCGGGGAGTGATAGTTGATTAAGGGAGAAATGGGAGAAACATCCTGGGAGCACGATTTATGTATGGTCCATTTTGATAAGATATTCAAACCAGATTCAATGGGCTCATCTTGTCATATGGCCCTCCTTCTAGTTCCAGAAATGTTGACAGTGTTGGATATGCCAACATTTAGGGGATCTCCCCGGTATGAAGTCCCAACTAGACCTCACACCTTTTGGTGTAGAAGTCCCATCTAGTATGATGGACCAGTTTCCATTATCTTAAATATATGACTTAGCTCTTGCTTGTCAGAACATGAGGGCAATATACTTAGTCTTCAAACAGCGAGGTTCGAGTGCCTGGTGAGTGCTTAGTGTAACTTGTGTCTAAGTTCTTTCACTGCAAAGGGAGAAGGTGAGAGTGAGTCTCAAGTCAAAAGGGAATAGTCCCAACTCTGTTAGAGACACAAACACAGCATGATCTATGTAGATTTCGGCGGAGTAGGCCACACAGATGCAACAGTCACAAACACAAAGGTGAACAAATAGCACATACAACACCCAACAGAGTAGTCCACATGAGTGTGATAGTCGTTATAACAAGTTTGCAAGAATGAATCTGTTGACTATCTGATGGAGTATTCCACATGGGTTAGACAATGATAATAACTAATACAACACATTTCCAACAGCATATGCACTAAAAAAACAAAATATGTCAACTATCTTAGTACAAGTTAAAGCAACGTGCATTATAAGCGTCCAAAGAATAGTCTTACAAACAAATACAATACATGTGTGAAAATGTGTTGGCCTATTAACAAGCTTCTAAATTAAGCAAAAGTTCCAAGACATATCCATACACCATACATTACTAACTCAGATAGCGGGGCATTGGAGCCACTACTCGCTCCTCAAAGAAAAGACTACAAACTCTCAAGGCTATGTGGCAGGAGCCAAGGTGAAAAATATTTTTCATGTACAAATGAGGGGTATATATAGCCAAGGGTGAAACTGAACCTTGTGATTTTTTAACTTCCCTCGTGATTGTTTGACTTACATGGCTCTTTAACTTACATGAATCTTTGACTTCATCTATGGGTCTCTTGGACTTCCACGTTACATTACATTTATTACACAATTATGACCAAAGTAGTGATGTGGTCGAGGCGACTCATGACACAACTCAACATGTCACTACTATGTGCACATGCTAGCTGTGTTTTTCATGTTGAGTTGTTGTGTTGTTAAGTGATGAGTGTGCTCATGGTGTACCATAGCTTCACCTCTGCACGGTGAAGTGCGCAAAATCTTCAATTGTCTTGGTGTTCGATTGATGGTTCATGCATGTGTATGTGTCTCCTTCGCTTGCTACTTGGTATGATTCCTGTGTTCGTCCAACTGCAAGCAAGTCTTATAGCATGAGCTCCTTGTTCATCATGTTCATCATCGCGCCATGTCTCATCCATGTATGTATTTCTGCAATCACTCATGACGAGATGACATCAAATCTAGAAATTCCTTAGTCTACCATGATGCATTGTCTTTATTTTATGGGTGCAGGTGATTGGTAGAGAGGACGACTCTAAAATAGCATAGAGCACGTGCCAAGTTAGGATGCGATACTCTGGGAAACTTTCAGGAAAAATTGCATAGAGATCACTAAGAGGCTGGCTTGATTATTTTGGGACACTAAGTGACATTTGTGAGATCTGGCTTAGCTGGGAGGAAAAATTGCGCAATTTTTCCGGGGAAGACAGTGCAGGCAACAGGAGGTATTGGCAATGAAAACTGTGAAAATATCAAGAGGAGGTCAGGATCGAGCTGTGGGAACCTGCTAGTAATAATTGTGCAGATTTGAGAGGTGGTCAAGTAGGACATGTCTATGTAGTTTTCGGGCTGAGTAGGATGTCGGGCAGCAGGTGAAGTTTCCATGACAATTGTGTAATTTTCAGGAGGAGTAGCAAGAAGACTGATAGGGGGATTGACTGACAAAGCTGCGCAATTTCCAGAGACAGTGTAGTGACAGGTAGTAGGTGCCTATCCCTCATGTCTGCGCAATTTTTTCAATCAATGCAGGAAGGTAGGCTAATAGCTTTTGCACATTTTTTGGGATGAGTGTAGCCCTCAGTCACTACCTAAGTCAAATTTCCTAGTTGAGTAGTGGGAGGTTTGCGGGAAGCACAGACTGATATGAATTCTTGGGAAACTTTTGCATTGTTCTAGGTGACAGTCAGTTGAGTTGATTCTAGAATTTCATAGTACATACTGCCTAGAGGGAAGACTCAAGCTCTGTGTAGTTCTAGGAAATATTGTTTGGTCACTTGGGGCTGAGACTACGCAGTGCAGGTCAATGGAGGTCCGGCTAATGGAGGGTGGTTCAGTTGACATATTTTCAGAAAAATGGCTAAGTGTGTGAGCGATTGAACTCATGTATATATGACCTTGTGAACACACTTAGTATGACTCAATGAAAAGACCCCTCAAATCAAAAAGACAACATGTTCTCAACATGACCCTCTACGGGACTATCTAATGGTGAAAGCGACAAGTGTGACACTTCGAATAGACCTTTAGATGATCATGATGACACTTACACGACAGTGCTTGCAACATTGTGTATGAGTGTGATGGGTATTTTCATAGTGTTATGAAACCAACTTACAAAAAGATAGAAAAGATAGATCAATGCCTTAGAAATCAGCCTCTTCGAGGGGGCAACCTCCTTTACATTACATAAATGAACAATTCTTGGATGATTCAAATGAAAAAACCTCCTTTCTATATATAGGAGTCTAAGGAGTAACAATATAACCCAGCCGACCTAACAATAATAATATAAAGCCAAAAAAATAACAATAGAGGGATTCTATGGGGCACAATAATAACAATATGGGGACAATAGGGGCACAACAATATTAATAAGGGATACAACTACAATAGTAATGGGGTAATCACTAGTATATAGGGACCTAACATGCCCCTCTCCTTCAAAAAAAAGTTTTCCTCAATGCTTGAGTAGTTCTGGATACTTCTGTATAAAATTCTCATCCTCCCATGTGGAATCTTCAACGAATAAGTTCTTCCACATGATGAGATACTCCGAAATTGATCAATTTCATAACTGTCGAGTTCTTGTTTCTATGACTACTTCCGGTTCCAATATAATTTTTCCTTCCTCATCAAGTTCTGGCAATATTGTTTGAACTGGGAGCTTGTCACCAATGACCTTCTTTAAACATGAAACATGGAAAACTGGGTGCACTCGAGAAGATCCAGGAAGCTCCAATTTGTATGACATAGAACCAATATTTTGCAACACCTTGTACGAACCATAATACTTTGGAGATAATTTATTATCTTTCTTAGCTTGCTTGAGGGAAATTTGTTTATATGGTTGTAGTCTTAGGAATACCCAATCACCTAGATCAAAACTTCTTTCACTACGATGTTGATCTGCCTATTGTTTCATTCTATTCTGTGCCAACACGAGGTTATCCTTTAAGAGTGGAGAAATTGTTGTTGATGTTCAATGTGATGTTCCACTTCTTGAACCTTAGAATTTTCTCTTAAATATGATGTGATGGATGGTGGTTGATATCCATAAAGTGCCATAAATGGGGTCATTTTTGTTGTTGCATGGAAGGAAGTGTTATACCACCATTTAGCCAGAGGCAACCATTTGACCCGTTGTGTCTGTTTATCAGATACAAAGCAACGAAGATATCCTTTCAAACATTTTTTTACTACCTCAGTTTGCCCATCAAATTGAGGATGATAAGATGAGCTATGAGCTAACTGAGTACCAAGACAAGAAAATAATTCTGTCCAAAAATTTCCAGTGAAAATGGGATCTCTGTCACTTACAATAATCTTTGGGTTTCCATGTAGCTTTTGAACTGTTTCCATAAAATGCAGTAGAAACTATACTGGCTTTAAATGGATGTGATAATGCACAAAAGTGTGCATACTTGGTAAGTCTATCAACTACCACCATGATGACACTCTTTCCCTTAGACTTGGGTAAACCTATGATAAAATCCATTGAAACCTCCTCCCAAAGTTGGCTTGGAATGGATAAAGGTTGTAATAGATCCGGTGTCTTAATTTGTTTCAACTTTATTTTGTTGGAAAACCAAACATTCCGCCACAAACTTTTGAATATCTGATTTAAGGCCTCCCAAAAAAGTTCCTTCTTAACCCTGTGGTAAGTTTTTAAAAATCCCGAGTGCCCTCCTGAGGGAGAAGTGTGCAATTCCATAAGAATATTTTGTTTTAGCTGGGAATTCTTACAGAAGTATAAGCGATCTTTGTACCATAATGAATCATTTTTCTAGCTAAATGTATCCGACGTACTGGAATCTTGTTGTAACTTTCGAATAAGTGCCCACACTTCTTCGTCATTCTTCCATTCCTCCTTGCTTCGTTTATCCAATCTGGTTGGATAATAGAAATGGCGCACAACAATGCTTCCACATCCTCATCCTTTCTTGAGAGTGCATCTGCCACCACATTTTGCTTCCCTTTTTTGTATATGATTTCAAAGTCATAACCCAACATTTTGTGACCCACTTTTGTTGCTCTTCAGAGGATAATCTTTGTTCTAAAAAGTATTTAAGGGTATCATGATCCGTTTTTACCTTGAGTGTCTTCCCATTAGGTAGGGTCACCATTTCTTAAGTGCATGGAGTATTGCCAACATTTCCTTCTCATAAATAGCTTTGTGTAAAAACTTTCCCTTGATTGGACGACTTCAAAAGCAATGGGTCTTTCATCTGGCATTAAAACAACACCAATGCCATTTCCTGAAGCATCACATTCCACAATAAAGGTTTTTGTGAAATCTGGTGTAGCTAAGACAAGTGCTTGGCACATTGCCTCTTTAAGATTTTCAAAGGCCTTTGTTGCTTCCGGAGTCCATGAAAATGCATCTTTCTTCAATAATGTTGTTAGAGGTGCTGCTATTCTCCCATAATTCTAACAAACTTGCGATAATACCCTGTCAACCCGAGAAATCCTCGCAGATGCTTTATGGATGTGGGGATTTTCCATTCCTTAATGGCTTTAATTTTGCTAGGGTCTACCTGAACTCCTTCATGAGATACAATATGACCCAAATATTCCACCTCTTGGACTCCAAAGAAGCATTTGGATCTTTTTGCATATAATTGTTTCTCCTCCAATAGTTGTAGCACCCTGTCAACATGTTCAACATGATCCTTTCAAGACTTGCTGTAGATTAGTATATCATCAAAAAATACTAACACAAATTTTCTAAGGAATGGTTTGAAAATTGAATTCATCAAACCTTGAAATGTTGAAGGTGCATTGGTAAGGCCAAACGGCATGACCAAAAATTCATAATGACCCTCATGAGTTCTAAATGTTGTTTTTGGAATGTCTTCAGTCTTCATTCTGATTTGATGATATCCTGAACGAAGATCCAACTTGGTGAAGTAAATGATCCATGCAATTCATCCAGTAATTCATCAATGACAGGAATGGGAAACTTATCTTTAATAGTGAGCTTGTTGAGCTCCCTATAATCCAGACACATGC
>APFE031576795.1:195976-226743 GCA_000404065.3 Pinus taeda
AATGGAAAGCATTGGGCTAGTCAATACATATTCTCCCATGGATAGCTTGATATTATGGCACTTTCCAGAGCAATTAATTGTTCCTCCATTTGCAACCATCACTTGACACTCTGGCGCTGGATATAAGAAGCATTCAATTCTTTTGCTACCTTATAATGAATAAAATTGTGGGTGCTTCCTGAATCAATCAACACTATTTTTTCTTCTTGATTTGTCCTTCTATCTTGATGGTTTGAGGAGTGGTAATTCCCCCCAATGCATTACAAGATATCATCAGATTCATTTGTTCTTCATCTAGGCTTTGTTCCTGGAGTATATCCTCTTCTTTTGACCTTTCTTGCTCCTTTTCTTCTTCCTCTTAACAATCTATGTAGAATAATTTCTTCTCAGCACACTTATGACCTTTAGTGTATTTGATATCACAACTGTAACAAAGCCCTTTTGCTTTTTCTCTTCCAATTGTTGGTGTCAACCTTATAGGTTGTGGAAGACTAGCAGCAACAAAACTTCCATCTTTATAGTTGTGAGTGGTATGCTTCCTGGTTGCCATAATTTTTCTTTCCATTTTTCTTGCTAACCTGAATGCCTTCTCTAATGAATCAGGTTCCCAAAGGCGAACATCATGTTGGATATTATCCTTTAAAGACCCTTTGAACACATCAATCCTATGCTCCTCTGGAATATCTTTTACCCTTATGTTCAATTTTTGGAACTCCTCAATGTGCTCCATTATTGAACCCTTTTGTTTGAGACTTATCAATTGGCTAAAAAGTGTTGCTTTTTGTATCCTCATAATGTGCTGTCAATTCTTCCGTAAAAATTGCCCAAGTGATAATTTGTTTACGAGAGCAAAGCCATTGATACCATACAAACTAATTTGGTTCCAAATATAAAGTTGCCATACGTACATTTTGTGTGTTTTGCACATTATTGAGATCGAAAAATTGCTCCATCTGTAATATCCATGTTGTGGGATCCTTGCCATCAAACTTCCTCATATCGATGTTTGGAATATGGTGGGTCTTCGATCCAACATTAGAGTCTATGGAATCATGACTAACATTTCTTTTGTTCTCATCATGAGTTTCCTTTACTACCCTTTCACCATTAGTGACCATTTCTTGTAGCAACTTATTCAAATTTATATTCAATTCTCCCATCTTATCATCCATGCCATCTATTTTAGCATCCATGCCATTCATCTTAGCTTCCATGACTTTGTTTAAACCATCCATCTTAGCTTCTACACCTTTTTGTGCAAGTGACACTTGTTGCAGTTGGTCTCGTAATTTTGATATATCATGTTGCATTTCTTCCTCTTCTTCATGAGTCATGCTAGAGCTTTCAGGTTGCTTACTAGGTGTTTGCATTTTCTTTTTTCACTTTGTAGGAGCTTGATATTGAATCTGATGTATCTCTATAATTTCGGATCATCAAATTCTGAAATTGCAACCTGTAGTAGCCCTCGGCATCCTCTTTCCAATGCCACCAGTTTGGTCCAAATTGGATTCTTCAAGGAAGAGTTATGCACAATCTCCCAAGATGGCCTGATTATAGACCTTTCCATAAGAGTGAACTTGTATGAAGTTCCACGTGTCATTGTTTTGCCCTTTGGCTTTGAAAAATATATACAAGAAACTAAACTCTGTCCTCTTTCTATACCTTCTTACAAAATTTCAATCTGATGCTCAGCGAGAAAGTTATGATGATTTTCCCCAGGTCACCTATTTGGAATGTAATTCAGGAGTCTACAAAAAGACCAAATTCCTCATATCATAACTCTGTAAATATAGTGCGAAAAGCTCTGGAATTTGGATCCGAGGTTCAGTTCGATTTCGACTCAAATGGGTTTTTTTTGTTGCTTCTGAAACATCACAGAAAAAAAGTTATAGTCAAAATTCCACGATGACCTATTTGGAGTAGCGAAACCCTGGAATCCAAAGCTCTGATACCAAATGTTATGAAACTAGCTTACAAAAAGATAGAAAAGATAGATCAACACCTTAGAATTCAGCCTCTTCGAGGGAGCAACCTCCTTTACACTACATAAATGAACAATTCTTGGATGATTCAAATGACAAAACCTCCTTTCTATATATAGGGGTCTAAGGAGTCACAATATACCCCAGCCAACCTAACAATAATAATATAAAGCCGCAAAAATAACAATAGAGGGATTCTATGGGGCACAGTATAACAATATGGGGACAATAGGTGCACAAGAATATTAATGGGGTAATCACTAGTATTATAGGGACCTAACACATAGTCAAAAAATCTCATGCACACGAAGACAAACCTTTGATATCACAAGAACAAGGTCGCAAGCATGACATGAAAATCAACATGTTGAAGATGAAAGTTGGTCAAACAAGAGAAAAGGAAGAAATACATGTAAAGGAAACACATGAAACGACTTTTTATTATTTTCATACATGCATGTTATTGAAGACATGATGATATGACAATGACAAGAATCCCTGCAAACTCAACTAGGAGGTGTACTTCGAAAGGTGTTCTTTACTTACCATACTTACCCTGGAGATGATCATGCATCTGATGGAGTTTGCATGCGGTCCTGATATTTTTTCGTCATTTGGTTCCTTGTTCCTTCTCCTCAACTCCTTGGGAGTGATCTCAAAATGTCACCTCTTCCTGTAGTCACTAAGAGATAGATCAACATAGCTTCAGCGAGTAGTGACTGCTGGTGGGATGAGGCCATGGGAGGCCCATTTGCGTAGTTTTTGAATGCAAGAAAGAGAGTTCAGCTTGGACAACACTATGCATTTTTTAGGCACATGACACTTCTATGGGTTGGGGGCCCTGGGCAGACACCACTACACAATTTCTGAGTGCAGTGTAGGATGGGAAGCTAGAGGAAACATTGTGTAGTTTTTGGATGGAGTTTTTGCATAGAGATGAGAACATGAACAAATCTTAATATCAAGGAGGGGAAGCTTGATATCATCAACTTACCAACAAGTGACCAAGGAATGATCAATTTCAAGATCTAAGGTAGGATCCAAAATTTGAACGCGAGCCAAAATTTTGGAGGGTGGTTGTAGCTGCTACAACATAATGGTACCAAAATCTCAGGAAAATTCTAGATCTTCCCTTGGCTCTAATCACTTAAGCTTTGGATTCCTGTCACTTGTGACACCATCATCAAGCAGCATTCCTTTCTCACAAACGAAACAATCACAAAGACTTGCTTCTCTATCTCCTATAACACAATCTATGCAACCTTCTATGCAAACGTTGCTACCTCTACCTCCATCTACACCACCCCTTCGACATCAACAACTTAAACCACTAAACCATCAACATTAGGCTAATTTCATGAGGCCTGGCCAATTACAAGTTGAAATTCCTTCTCTCTATTCATTCCCAAGGTCATTATTCACATTCCTTTCAAAAATATCCACTTCAATCATAGCATGTTCAAGAAATTCCTCTATAGCTACCATAGTTACAAGTATCACAATCTGAAGTTGCTCCAGAGTTGTTGAATCAATTACCACATAATATTTCACAAGGTACCGAAATTCCACAAAAGTTACCAATACCTCGGGAAGTGAAATCAATTCTCCTTACTCCATTTCATCTTATTACTTCATCTCAAGCATTGACACAATCCCAACCTCCACAACAATCACAGTTAAGTTATGGGCATCCCAAACAATGGGATTTTTTGTGAGTAGTAGCATGAAAAATCCTAATTCAGGCTTAGCATCAAGGCCCGGTTTACTTCTTGTATGTCCCATTAATGTGTCCTCCTCCTAGCCCACCACTAGCTTCATTTTTGTAGCAAACCACCGACATCACAGCTAACAACTTCAAACACCACATTACCACCTTCAATAGGCAATGTGTCATCTCTTTTAAGGTCACTAATGGCATAGGGTGTAATATGTGTAGAACCTTCAGCCCACTCTTCTTCTAATACATTTGTACCTGTTTCTTTGACTATAATATCAAATAAATTTCTAGATAAAAATGCAACTACACTTGCAGTTTCTAATACGACATCCTTGTTTCCAGCCCCATCTTTGAATGCAACACCTCCAAAGTCTATTGTAGTTGAAGCACTAGTTGTTGCTCAAGATATCATTGGAACTCAATTCAATTCAAATATACTTAAAGTTCATCATGAATTTGTTCTTAGTGCATTGTATGAGGATTTTCCAATCAAATCCAGTGACAAAATAGTATGATTTTAGTATGTAGATTTTCACTACTAGCCATAATTGTGATACACTCTATGCATATGAATTATGTTAGAATGTAGAAATGTCCCAACATTTCAAGTAGACACTATTCTCATCATCAGGGGATCAAAATAAAGCTTATGTAGTTAGAGGCTTAGTAGATGGCTATAAAAAATCCATGGCATTGAAAGTTGGATAATTTACAAGTAAAAGTGCAGTATGCTAGACTTTAGAAAAAAGATCTTAGAGAATGTAAGGATGTGAAGCAAATTAACTTTGTTGCTAAATGTGTACATGGTCCACATGGTAGGTATAGGGGTCAAATTAAGAAATAAATGAGGATTCATAAAGTTTGGAACCAGAGAGATTTGACAGATCTATACATGAAAGTCCAAAATGGTGGCCTAAAGATTTTAGAAGACTAAATGTATGTTATTCTTCTACCCTTTTATGAGATAAACAAAACTCAGAGAAAATATGACTCTATAGGTGATTTCTAGTTAACATATAACTTTAGTTTAAGCAGTACTTTATAATTTGCTAAAGAAATTGTTAAATTTTATTTGAAGCACATAGAATATTCTTTTATGAAATGTAGCCCAATTGTTGAGATAGTGAGTAGATTAAATTTTACACATAATGGTAACCAATAATGTATATATCTATACGATTATTTTTTCTAGGTTAGTATGATCATGATCATTACGTGTCTTTGTTGGCATTATGATTCTGGTATGGCTCTATGATACAGGTGTTGTACTTGATGGCAACTCACTCAAGTGTTCAGGCTCTCAAAATAATGAAAATTAAGAGGCTCGCAGGTGAATGGTTCAAAAGGTACGGACCCGCGGGTTACCCATACAGGAGGTGCGGTCATACCCGCAGGTTACCCATTCAGAAGGTACGTACCCCCAGTTCACTTACTTCAAGGCAGAGAAAAGCACACGTGAGGTTCCTTATGTTTAACTCTTGGTATTTAGCCGACGGAATTGTGTTATTATGGTTTTGGCCCGTGGTATTGATCCATGATTTGAGGAAGAGCTTGCCTATATAAAGCAAAGGAGATCATTTGGCTTGGGCATGCTTTTGGGTTGAACATCTTATGTGAGCTAGATCTGAAACACTATGAATCTCTTGGGAGTAATGTCTAGATCTAAATGAGGCGAATCTATTGATAGGTTGAGATCACTTCGGTGCATGATCAGATCTATAGATCTGACAGTCTGGGTCATTCTTGAAGTCTTGAAATTATCTATACCCGGAGGTTCGCAGGTCCAGTGAAAGAAAAGTGCGGAAACTCGTAGGCACAGAAGCGTTTCAGGTGCGTAGGTGCGCAGCGCCACAGGAGGCGCAGCTGCGGAGGTGCGCGACGCCACAGGAGGCGCAGCTGCGGAGGTCTGCAGTGCCACAGAAGGCGCAACTGCAAGGTGCACGGTGCCACAAGAGGCGCAACTGTGGAGGTGCGCGGCGCCACAGAAGGCGCAGCTGTGGAGGTACGCGGCGCCATAGGATGCGCAACTGCGGAGGTGCGCGGCGGCACAGGAGGCGTAGCTGCGGAGGTGCGCGGCGCCACAGGAGGCGCAGCTGCGGAGGTGCGCGGCGCCACAGAAGGCACAGGTGCATAGGTGCGCGATGCCATAGAAGGCGCAGGTGCGTAGGTGCGCGGCGCCACAGAAGGTACAGGTGCAGAGATCCGCAGGCTCGGAGCAAGTGGAAGTGCGGATATCCGCAGATCTATACCAGTGAAGTTGCGTTCCCTGCTTGAAGTTTTTTTTAACTGCCTTTGACTATTCTGCAGGGTTTTGGGTGCATAACTGATGTTTGGTTACTGGTATTGAGTTCAGATAGCAGCATGATTAATGACTTATCTTTATGTACTAGATCTAGTTGATAACTCTCATAATATCATTGTATGTGTATGGATCTGGTGATTGGGTGATTCAGAAGATTGGTTGATTATGTGCTTCAATGTTGTTGTTGGGTCCAGTTTGAAAATTAATGAAACGTGGTCCTTAAAAAAGTAAAAGAGCAAAGGGGGTTGTAGCTCCCTTCCAGGAGAGACTGGAAAACGAGAGAGAGTTGTAGCTCTCTGCAGGTTGCAGCCTGCGTACTGGTAAAGGACTGCACCAGTACAATATCATTGTAAAAGAAGTTTCTATTTGAAAGAAGATAGAGACATATTGCAGCAGGTGGTTTTCACCCACATTGGGTTTCCACCTTATATCTGGTGTTCTTTGGTGTGACTATCTGTTTTTCTTGTTTCATGCTCATTATTATATACAAGTTAATGATCAATAAATTAAGGAAGGCATAATGAAAATAATTTAATAATATTGATTCCCCCCCCCCCCCCTTTCTCAGTATTATTTCCAACAGTCTTATAGAAAATTAACTCTCTATATGTGGCACATCAAATTGCATTTACCTTTTTTCACAGTTCTGACCTTTTTGAATCTGACCTAGGTTTTGCAACTAAGGCTTACAGTAATTTGGAAGAGTGTAGTTTGAGTTTCCTTATATTTGTGAGTCTTTCCTAAGACTTTCTCTTCAAACTCACAACTGGCTAGAGTCTTTGTTGAGTCTGATTCTAAGTCTCAGTGTGAGAACATTGATTTGGAAACCATTGATGCTTGTGCATTTCTTTGAGTTTTCATTGGGGTTGTCTTGTTAGCTTCCTTCGTTAGAATGGAATTCATCATTTTATTTTTAAATAACATTTTGATTATTTTTATTTGGATTGGTGAACATCTTTGGCTTTCTGTGCGATTCGTGTTCACATTTGCTTGGCTTTTTCACTTATGCTTGGTGCTGTATATTATTTTTTAAATGATAACTTCTTACAATTGACTTTCTCCCCTAAGTGTGTCTAATTGCTTAAATGGAAAATCACAAAGTTCCATGTATCCAACCTACAAAGACAAATGTATTATTCTCATACTGTTTTGAACTATGTGTTTGGCTAAGTTGTTGCAACAGGGGGGTTTCATTGTGTCAAAGCCTTTCAGGTACTATCTCCTTTGTATGTGGTCCCAACCTCTATAATCATATTCTTGGATAGTCAAATATTGGTTGGTGGCCCCACATGCCCCATCCTCACCATCTAATCATGACCTCAATTCAGAAACTCAAAGAAAACTCAAGTTAAAAAAATCCCTTGAAATCTTGTGAATATGTCTACTTCTTAAAAAAACTCGAAACCTTACCGATAAGTATACCACTTGAAAAAACTCAAAAGCTTACCAAATTTAATGTCTCCTACTGTTTTGAAATAATTTTAATATATTATATCTAATATAATTGGGTTTCCAAATGTTTGTTGAGTTTCAGGCAAGTCAAAGCTTCCCCTCGTGCTCTGCAGGAAGAATGGAGCACACATCCAAAATTATGTTTTCATAGAAAATCAACAAACTGGAAAGTATTGGTTGAATGTATAAAATTCAGGTGTATTTTAAGCCATATTCTTGAAAATATCTTCCAATTTTTTCAGTATGTCTGTTATCGTAAGGTCACATCCTTCTTCCATCTGTATTGATCAGAAACACAACATTAATACAGGTGTCAACTAATCAGTGTTGTTAAGAAAAATCTTCATAATATTATTATTTTGATGGATCATAACAAAAATATTGAATACTCATGAAATTAATATCACCTATGCACTCAATTTCAAGTCAAGGGTTGTCTTAGAAAAGGAGAGAATACTTTCATTTACTATTGTTAGTTGCAACTTTGAGAGACACTTCACCAGCAATCCTTTCTTCTTCTCATAGTGGATTCAACCAGAACATTTCTACCAAAAACTCTTGCCTCAATTTTAGTAGTCAATAAACCTAATCTATCATCTACACTGGCTTTCGAAGAATTTTCAGTAGATGATGTTTTACCATCCTCAGAAGATAAAGGAGATTTATTGACATAAACAACCAATTGTGTTGTGTCTTTCGGGGTTTGTTGTTAAATAATATTGAGTTTCTCCCATAACTTCTTCCCATATTTGATAGCATCATCAAGAACTAAAGCCTTATCCATCTACCAAAGAAGACTCCAAATTCAAGGTTTTGAGAGACAACGATGTGCATAATCTGAAGCCTTATGCATATAAATCAGGACAGTGTGGTACCAATGCAGGTACAAGTTCCTAATTGTTCTTTTTCAGGAAAACAAAAATGATATGCATTGTTGGCTTGAGGGGGTCTAGACCCAGGTTTAGAGTTAGTTGCACCAACCAACAAAACCCTAAATTTCCAGCCCTTTCAGCAACAACCTGCATAGCGCGGGCTACAGTCTCACCCGAGGCAGTGTTGGGGGATGAAAGAACCAGGTTTTCGCATCCAAAGGTTTGTGTGATGGGTTTTTATTACTTCTAGGGCCTTATTTCGACCTTCGCAAACCTTAACCCTTGAAATGAAAAAATTAAGCTAACTTATAGATAACAAATCCTAACCCTATGTTGATTGCTTTAAACATTCATAACATCAATTAATCTAATAGATCTACTACTTTCGCGCATCAATTAAGTGTTTCTTAAGATAATTGAAGACAACAAAGTGAATACACAGAAAATGTAGAAGTAAACATAAAGGCACAGATACAAAAATATTGCTTCAAAATAGTTTTTATTATGTTCAATCCTTCTGTTAAAGACTCTTTCTTCCTTCACACACAGCTTCAGGGGCCCGAGCACTCAGTTGCATACTTACCAAGGTCTCCATGCACACAACTACAAGATCTTTCCCCTTCGCCTAAGTACAAAAGATAGACTCTTCTAACTTAGATCACTTCCCATACATATATCTTCAATTATTAACTTCTTCCTATGACTCATTTTGACTCTATATAGCTTCTTTCATTACAATACGATGGTTCACGAACCATGGGTGGGTCACAAAACATCTTAAATTCCAACTTACTAAGGGGCTTTGACCTTCCTAAATCCTTTTTGACTTCTAATGACCTCCACACTCCGCTCCCTCAAGATGAAGAGACTTTACAAAGATAACAAAAATTATTACAAAATTAACCCCAGGGGACCCTTTCACAACATGCCCCAACAAAAAGTCATCACTCGTCTTCGAGTCACTCTACTGGTGGCACCTCGATCTTCGCCTACAATTCACTGAATTCAATCTTTAACACCTGCAGGTTTGTTGTCCCCCGCACAATGGCCTGACAGACTTCTTCAACGAATTTCTTGGTTATCAAGCCTTCAACTGCAAGGCCCACAGTTATTTGCGTCTGTTGCATTACCTTCAGCTTACTCTGCACTGATAGTGTTAGCTAACTTGCCTCATCCACCCAAGGTTGCATCCTTGAAGAGACGATTGCTTCCTTTTGATGCTGCCCATAAATTTTTCTCTTGATGAGCTTGCCTTCCTGTAATCGTGTGAGCCTTTTCACTAGTGCTAAGGTTCATGTTGTTGACCTGATTTCATCGAACTTTCTATGCTTCTCTATGATGTCCGCTTCAGTCTTCCGTAGAGTGGGATCCTCCTGCAGCGAGGTCCATAATTTCACGACTTGTTCGAATAACTGAGTCCAGCCCTTAACAGCAGCTTTGAAGGTGGCCATCTCTTCATTAATAGTAGCTTTGTGCTGCTCTCTAACTTCTGGATGGGTAGTGGGTTGCAGCTTAAGAAAAGTTGTAGCTCAGAGATTTGCAGTTGCAGCTCAAACCTAACTTTGCAGATTTATGCATGTGACTCCTTAATTGTGGCATCTATCTTCTGAATATTTTCTCCAGAGGTCACTTCAACCATAATCTAGAGCTCAGGAAGATCACTACAGGCATGTGCAATAGCTACAAACTTCACATCGTTACCTCCTCCTTTTCCTTGAGTGCCTGCACCTTTTCCTCAAATATCAGTTGATTATTGGTTTTTACCTATTGATGATCAATAGTGTGCGTTGTTCCGGAATCCTGAGCTCATCAGATGCCCCTTGGTGCAGCTCGTGTAGAGTCTAAATGTGAAGCATGACCAGATTTAGACTCAAATCCTTCATGTGTAGCAGGTGTACCCTACCTTTTGTTGAGTCAAAGTGCAGGGACCCGTCTATTAGTTTTACTGTGTGGAGATCCAGAGTGATTTCTGCTTCCAAGGCTGACCCGCTCTCTTGCTTCACACTCGCTTGAATGAGACATGTTTGGACCTACGATTCCTACAGGTCCTATTGTACTTTACCTAGTGTTTGTTTGTATTGCTCTTCAAAGTGGCCCCAAAGATCCATCATTGCATCGTGGACCACTTCCCCCATTTCATCTAGGTCCCCTTCAGTGAGGACCAAATTTGTCGTGCTCACCGATTTATCCAATTTGTGCTTCTTGCATGGCTCGGTTGCACTCCTTTTCCACCTCTTCTTGACTATGAAGGGGGACTCCAAGCTTGTACCGCCTTCCTCTTCTCCCTCTATCTCTTCCTCCACATTCGTGCACTTGGTGTCTGACTCGCTAAGGTCAATGGTGGCCTGTAACGTAGTCTTCTCCTTTGTTGCTTCTTTTTCCTTGGCAGTCGCTTCTTTCTCCTTTGCAACAGCTTCTTTTTGCTGCATGACCTTTTCTCTTGTTGCAATTGTTATCACAAAAAATTGATCGTCTAGCCTTAATTTACTAAATGGATCGAATTACACCATGTAGGGCCAATTTTGCCATAGTAATATTTCTTTCACTGTGAGAAATTACTTAATAAACCACATTTGTTAAGTCATTTATAATTAATATTCCTTGTCACATTTAACCCAATTATGAAAAAATAAATAGGTAAATCATTAATTATCTTATTTTTCTCTAGGAATAATTAATTAATCACTAATTAGTTATTATTCCTTATCAAGTTTGACTAAATGTTGGGAACGGGTCCCCTGGGGTCAATTTTGGGTTAAAAGCCCAATTTTGGGGGCAGAAAGCCCAAATTTTGTAGGAAAGAATGTAAAGTCTTCGCATTTTGTGGCCACAGAGCGTGAAAATGTAAAGAGTTACTAAGGGTTTTCCACCCTTCTTTTGTATAATTCATGTTGCCTTTAGAGATCTATCCATGGTCCGCAGACCATGGGATTGTATAAAAAGGGAGTCTTAGAAGAGTCTAAGGCTATTTAGTAGTCAATAAGAGTTTAGTAGTGGATAAGTTGGAGTCATTGTTGGGTCTATGAACCTAAGAGTGAAGAGTCTTAGCATAGGAAGAGGCTCTGTAGCTGAGTGTGCAGAGGCCTAGGGTAGAAGTCCCCAGCTGAGTGTGCGGACCCCTGCAGCTGTGTGCACAGGGTAGTCAGAGTCTGTACTGGAGATTTGAATCAATAATAAAGAGGAGTATTCTAGAATTATCTGTGTATTTTACTTTTGTTAACTACATGTGATTATGTTATGTTGAACACTGGGTTTATGTTTTATTGTTATTGTGATGTGTGAATCTATATATTTCCCTGTGTTATATGACTACAAGTAGAGATATACGTTTACGCGAAGATTATCATAAATGCATGTTAAAGTTGGCCAACGCTTAAGATAATTTAGGTAATTATACATTAGAGGTGCATAAGTGCCTGAACCACCTATTAAGATTGCACGAAGGACTATCATAGACCTTCGCGGAGGTTCAGAGGACGAATAAGGAGAATATATTGATAAGCCCTAAAAGTCTTATCGACTTGCGCGAGGAAAGAGTTGAACGTATAAAGCCGACATCCCAACCATCTCAGGGTGTGGAAACTTGGTTCCTTCATCCTCCCATATGACTTCAGGTGAGACTTCATGTTGTGCTCTCTGGATTGATGCCGAAAGGGCCAGTAGCGTAGGTATTTAATTGGCTAATTAATGTCAAACCTAGGTCAAGGCCCATCAAGCCAACAAATGGTTCCATTGCCGGGACCGTTATCTGCATAACGAGATGTGTGATGTTGTATCATTGGAATCCAACTAAGAAGGAGATTGAAGACTGGTTAGATAGAAAAATCCATGAATTCGTGGTGCAAGAAATAGGAAGCTATGATTGATGAAAGAACAGTGGTTGGATAGATATTTGTACACAGAGATACACGAAATCTTCTTTTGTTCCTTCCCGGTTGAATTATACGAGTGGATCGTGAAGTTAGTAGACAACCAAGGGAGGTGGAGGCTTGATGGTTCGATTGTCTGGACCTCGGAGTTAGTGCGGAAATTGGAAGCCTCTAAAGATAATATCACATGTGATGTTGATCATTGGCTTGAGTGTATCATAAGAGGGTTTGCGACAGAGTTCACGGTCGATACTTCGGTCAGTTACAGCGAAGTAGAGTGCCACTTCTTCAAAGGGCCGTGAGGTGAGTATTTGAAATTATTAAATACTTGGATTAAGATGCTCTTGTGTGAAAGAATGTTATTCAGTTACCTTGATATTTATTGCTACATGAAGTGGAAGGAATTTCAGGGATGGAGGAAGAAAAGGCCCTAAATATAACCTGTTGATTGAGCCTCCTCTGAGTGACGACGAGGGAGGAGCACAGGCTTCTCCGCAGAGCGCTATTCAGTTGATAAAGCAAGGGTTCCTGCGAATACCTCATCCACCCACATCACCTCCATCTTCACCCCCACTGCTTACACCCTCACCCACACCACCGCCACCACCATTCAACATGGCGAACTCTGTAAAGCTAACTGTGTTCAAGGGCGTGATAAATGAAGAGCTGGACCAGTTTTGGTTCGTCATGAAGGTTGTATGGGAAGCTCAGGGTATCACTGATGATCAAATGAAGAAAGTGACATTGGTTAGCACTTTGCAGGACCATGCATTAAATTGGTACATTAAGTGTTGCACTAATAATCCAACGTCTGTGTTTGCATATAACCAGACTGTGTTGAATAAGGAATTTAGTAGACCTATGTCTGACGCACAATCAATTGTGGGATTGAAAGAGATCATGATGAATCCTAGTGAGGCGCCCTGGGATTTGGATTAGAGATTGAAGTGTATGATTCATGAAGCTAACATGAATTAGACTGATGGGCAGCACTGTGAATTGTTTGTGGCCTCACTCCTGCCTCATTTAAGGGTTGCACTATCACAAGGGAAGATTGGGACCCAAGCAAAAGCTTTGGAAATCACGATGAGATTGTACGAGACACCGATGCAAGATGATAATCTCAGGGTTCAGCAGATTCATGCGCAATTGCATAACCTTTGCCTCGAAATGCAAAGTTTGAAAAAAGACAGAACAGCTTAGCCAGAGGCACGCAAAGAAGTCTGGTGCCTGAAATGCAAAGGTCGGGGGCATGACAAAGATCATTTTCTAGTCTTCGTGAATTATGTTGCAGTAGGGGACCAATGCCTCTTGGGTCAAAGGCTGTAGCAGGGCCAAGTACATGGCCTGCGCTATGGTGTTCTATCTACCAGGTAGCTGGGAAACATGTGATAGACAATTTCCATTTGATGTAGAAATTCCTATAGAAACCACAACAACTATTCTGCAACTTCTGTCAATCAGTGGGTCATGACGAGTACAATTTCCGTAGTTACGAATTAATGATGGAAATGACACCTGCATACAGGGTGCAGGCAGAAACAAAGCCTCTGGAACAAGGCACTGGAAGAGCACGAGGCGAGTATTAAGGGCACGGATGAGGCTGAGGTGGAGGACCTGGTAGAGGTCGAGAGTAGGTTATTTGTTACAATTGTGGAGAACCAGGACACTACAAGCGAGACTGCCTGAATCCAATGCAGCTATCATGTCACTATTCCACTCATTTTGACCATGTGACAAAGGATTGCCCTATATTGTTAGCTAAGATACGAGAGAAGGGGGTGCAGCCTTAGCAACCGAATCAAAACCTGTAGATGATGAGGGTTGAGCCTCGCAAGGAAGACCCTAAAGTAAATGTTGTGCTATGGAGTGGAGCAATGGTTGGTGAGGATAAGGGGAAGCAACTTGAAGAAGGTGAGTGGATCTATAAAGCGCCAGAAAAGAAGACCAGGTTTGATCTATAACACACGAAAGAAACATTTATAGAAGTGAAGAAAAGTTTCATTGAGGCCTCTACCTCAGGGAGTCAAGAGAAGTCGGCTGAAGAAATGGACCCATCCATGATTACCACGTTCTTGGAGACCTACATGAAACTACTCCATGATAGCAAGGTTATGAAGGGACTGCAGGAGCTGATAAATAGGTGCGCTAGCAAAGAAAATGCTACTGACAGACCGCGCATATTTAGAAAGCTTGGTAAGCATAAGGCAAGAACTGGACGTGAGATGAGACTCACTGCATACATAGGATAATACAAAATGGACCAAGTTATCTTAGACCTAGGGTCTAACATGAACATTTTGCTGAAACAGACATGGGAAAGAATGGGGAGACCTATGCTACAGTGGTCTCAGATTCAGTTAAGGATGGTAAATCAGCAGAAAATCATCCCAATGGGGAGGTTGTAGGGGGTAACAGTTGATATCGAAGGCGCCAGCACACTATTTGATTTTGAAGTGATAGAGATTGTGGATGACAGCAATCCCTACCCCACACTCTTTGGGATTGATTGGGCCACTCACATGAATGGGGTGATCAATCTAAAGAAGCGGGAGATGATATTTGAGAAGAAATCACTCCATGTAGTGGTGCCACTGTACATGCAGAAGAACCATGGTATACTGAATTGGTCCGCGATTAGATGATGATTTGGACCAGATTTACAAGATAACGGCGCGAAATCAGGATTGGGTGAATCCAACGGCATACAGACGTATTGTGTGGGACCGCGAGAGATCCTGCACATTAGATTCAAATGAAGAACTAGAGCACTGGCAGAATCGACTGCATGAAGTATCTACGTTGCGCTGTAATATGATGACCAAGTCATTCCACTGTGTATCATCAAAGGTAAGAAATATGCCTCACTATGATGGGTTAACTGATGTTGATCACTTTTTGGATGCATTTGAAAGGGAAGTACCAGAGAAGCATCGCTTCTAGGCATTGGATTGGGCACTACACCCGCAAGATGGTGGGGTACGCACAAGGATAGCTTTCATGATTGGAACGAATATAGAAGGATGATAAGGGTATGCTTTGGACATCCAAAGGTACAATTAACAGAAAAATATGATGGGAGAAATGATCTATGCGACCACTTGGCCAAATTGACTGAAGTATACGGAGTGAAGCCTTAGCCAGAGTGGGTCCATCTATTTTGTCATACCTTGGAATACCAATGAACTAGTATTTGGAGATAGAACTCTGCCATGGCACCGAGGAATGGGATGTTTTGTGCCAAGGATTTTTATGATGTTCAGATTTGAGGATGGATTTTCATATATTGATGAAGCATTGCAAGACATTAAGACAACAATCTTCAAGATACCGTAGGATCCTATAGGTTTGATTCAACCTGATTGGACTACCCAGCTGAGCCATGCACTGGAGTGTTACAATGTAACAGCAAAAGAAGAAGATGAAGACCCAAGGAAGATTAATATCCTAGAGGTTGAAGGTCACCGCGAAGTTGATGGGACGCAACTAGAGAACCCTGACATACCCGAGCCGCTCAAAACTAGATAGGTGAACATTGTCTCGGAGGCAGAGCCAAAGTTTGCAAAGATTGGGGACTATTGGGACGATGTGGCAGTAGATAAGGTCGTCGAATTACTCCACAAATATCAGGATATGTTCCCGCCTCGATCTGAAGTATAAAGAACAGGTCTGCTTAGAGTTAGACAAGATTCTCGTGACATGTATTATTGAACGGTGGAAGAATATGATTGGGTGAGCCCAATAATCGTTCAGGAAAAGAAGAAAAAGGAAGAAATAAGGATATGTGTAGATCTCATGAAGTTGAATGATGCTTGTGTGCATGATCCCTTCCGAACTCCATTCACCGATGAGGTCCTGGATAATGTTGGCAGCTAGGAAGCATATTCATTCACCGATGGGTTCTCTAGGTACCATTAGATCAAGATCGTGCCAAAGGATAGAAGTAAGATGGCCTTCGCGACTGAATGAGGATGCTTCTAGTATACAGTGATGCCTTTTGGGCTGAAGAACATGTCGGCGATCTTTTCGCGCATAGTCATCGTGGCATTCAAGGGTTTCATTCATAAATTTCTAGAAGTATACTTTGACGATTGGACAGTGTTTGGACTGGTAAAGTGCCATGTGGCAAGTCTGCGCTTGATGCTAGATACATGCCAAAGGTATTAGATCAAACTCAATCTGAAGAAATTTTTTTTTGTGTCTCTTTTAGGATCTTTCTAGGCCATGTGGTATGCAAACAAGGATTGATGGTAGACCTGGTGAAGATCGCAGTCATAATCAATTTGGAGACGCTAAGGAGTGTGAAACAGCTACGTGCAACACTGAGGCATACGGGATACTATAGGAAATTCATCAAGAGTTATGCCAGATTACCGTGTCGATGGAAACATTGTTAAAGAAGGATGTTACATTTTGTTGGAGTGAAGAATTCTAGAAGATCTTGGATGTGCTAAAGGAGAAAATGTTAACCACAGCAATCCTAGTCTTCCTGGATTGGAAAAAGGAGTTTCATGTGCATGTGGACGCGTCATTTATTGTACTGGGAGCAGTATTGACACAGGCCAGTGAGGGGGACTTGGATCATCCTATAGCGTTCGCAAGTAGAAAGTTGTCCAAAGTGGAGAAAAAATATTCCACAATAGAGCGTGAAGGACTAGCTATGGTACACAGGCATTATTTGTTGGGCAAACATTTTAAGATGTATAAAAAACATTCTGCATTGAAATACCTAGTCAACAAGCCTGTGTTTGGGGGGGGAAGATATGCAGGTGGTTGTTTTTGTTCCAGGAGTATGATTTTGAAGTCATTGTGAAACCAGGACGCTTGAATGTTGGACCGAATCATATGTTGCACATTGAAACAGGAGAGGAGCCTACTAATTTGGAGGAAGGACTACCCGTTGCATAGCTCTTTGCAGTATGCGTCGTGGACAACAACATTGAAGATATTATACACTTCCTGATGATAGGAATGGCTCCAGAAGGATATACAAGTCAACAAAAGAAAGAACTGGTGGTGCGCGCGGAAAACTTTTCTGTCATTGCAGGACACTTGTACAAAATGTGATTAGATGAAGTATTGCGACTTTATGTGCTAGAGTTTGAATGAAAGAACATCCTCACTGAGGCTGATAGTGGAGTTGTGGGAGGTCATTATGTGGAAAACCAATAGCGTATAATATTCTATGCACTGGGTTGTGGTGGCCGACCTTGCATAAGGATTCAAAAGCGTATTTTAGGGCATGTGATGCATGCCAAAGGATTGGTAGACCCTCACATAGGGATGAACTACCACTGAATCCACAGATATCACTACATCCCTTCGAGAAGTGAATGATTGACTTTGTAGGACCAATTCAGTGTCCAGAGAAGAAGACAGGTATGCGGTAAATCATCATTGTGACTGAGTACTTAACCAGATGGGAAGAGGCACAGCTTGTGAAGGACTATGCAAGAACAATAGCAGTAAAATTTATCTTTGAGTACATACTAACAAGGTTTGGTTGTCCAAAAATTTTAATGAGTGATCGCAGTACACACTTTCTTAATGAGACAATCAGCAAAATGATGGAAGAGTTTCGGGTTTACCATAAGAAGAGCACACCCTATCACCCGTAGGCTAATGGAATGGTAGAAGAGTTTAATAAAATATTGGATAATGCACTAACAAAGGTTTTTAATGCTCAAAGGAATGATTGGGATGTGCACGTACACATGGTACTATGGGCTTATTGAACGACATGCAAGAAGTTGACTAGACAAACATTGTTCAAGCTGGTTTATGGCGTAGAAGTTGTGATGTCGATGGAGTACATTGTACCTAGTCTGTGCTTAGTGGCATTCACAGGAATTATAGATCATGGAGCCATGGAAGACAGGCGCACGCAGATAACAAATCTTGAGGAGGATAGATTTCTAGTTGGATTCCATTAACAAGTTCAAAAGGAGCGTGAAAAGGCATGACACAATCGCCACATCAAACTATGCACCTTCAAGGTAAATGATTTAGTTCTATTATATGACAACAAGTTCGATGAATTTCTAGGAAAATTTCAGATGCATTGGTTGGGGCCATATGTCATGAAGGAGATTACCGATGTTGGAGAAGTTCAATTGGTAAAGTTGAATGGAGAACCATTCCCAGGATGACTGAATGGCAGTCGATTGAATCCATACACCGATGATCCGACTAGATGACTGCATGATGGAAGCACAATATTAGCGCTCCAAGAAGCTAAAAGGAGGCATGGGACGATAAACTACACTACCCAAGTAGGGGATCTACGTGATTGGAGAAATGCGCAAAATGAAGGAATGTCACAGTGTCAACAGAAACACATGGGGAGTTGCACTATCCAAGAAGGAACCATGCTAGGCAGTCGGAAAGTGACCGTTATGGTCACTGTTCATGACTTGCCGGTGGGAAAATGACTAAATGGAGTGGACGGAGACACTTAAGTCAAAATTTAAGGGAAATATCTATGAAAATATGTAGCCAATCTAGCATTTATGAACTAAATTTGGGGGGGACGATTGGATTTGAATTTGAAAATTCCTATAAATTACAAGTGGCTTCCTAGCGAAAAACACTTGGCATTTTGAGAGTTGAGGTGTTGAGCTCTCAGACACGTATGAACCATGAGTAATTTGAAGCTTTGATAGTGAGTTTAGTGTTTGAGAATTTGTCAAAGAAAAAGCAGGAATTGTTGTCTAGTATCATGTCAATGCCCGCAGAAACTGCGATCACTGGAAAAGAAATGGCAGTTGAGGGAACTGCCCCAGAAGTAGCAATGGCAATTGAGGGAGCTGCCCCAGAGGTTGCAAGTGTCGAAGTATCGGCATAAGTGCCTAAATCACTGACGTCGCCCAAGCCGAGGCCTATGCTGACCAAAGAGGGTCAGAAAACAAAGAAGGATAAGTAGAAAGCACCACAATCGGTGCGCACATCACCCAGAAAGTACCCACAGAAGGAAAAGCCCACCGTGCAGGGGAAGGGCAAAGTAGTTGACCTGGATCTTGAAGAGGATGTTGAATAAATCCATATAGCTGAGGAAGACATTGATATGGGGGTAGAGGACGTTGACGTTGAGGGGTCCGAACCTATCTCTAAACTACCCGAGTACATTCCTCCACATAGAGGCAAGACAAAGGTTCTGAAGGACATTGATGAAGGCAAGGTCACACTACATACACCCTTGCTGCCAGAAAAAATCGCCTTTGAAGGACCACGCCTGGGGCACGTCCCCCATCGAAAAATAGAGGATTGGGATTTGGCTGATACAAAGTTCTTTCTCGACTTAGTGACTGATCAACTCATGCACTGCGTCTTCTATAAAGACTCTGGTGTGACCACGCTAGAGCCAAGAAAGTGGTTAAAAGGGGTGGATAAGGTTGGTCTATTAAACATGTTGTGGGTACCTTATTACAATCGCATGCCCATAACCATGATAGTGATCAAGCAACTGTTTTTCTAAGAAGCCACGCGGCTACTCCATCACTAGCATTACCAACCCCATGGTCAAGGTAGCCACTTAGAGCATGGCAGGAAAGATTATGAGAAAGTGTCACACATATGAAGTGTCGGCACTAGTAATGTCATTAGCATCCTAGTGCGTGGAGGGTGTATAGTTGAATTGGGTGTGCTACCTCTATAGTGAGTTCCTCGTGAACTGCATAGAGGTACAGGATCAAAGAAAAACATTTCACTATGCATGTTTGTTGTTGTCCATAGTGTTGGTCGCATGGGAGTTACCAAAGGATAGTCATTTTCCTCCTGTCGCGTAGGACCTACCGCAAGTAGCCAAGTTTGCTTCACTCTAGGCTACGAAGGACCCCCAAAGGGTCAAGGACAGCAAGGTCTTTTGGATCTTGATGGAGATGAGTATCCACATGGCCATCAACCACAAGCCACGGCTGTCACCGACAGTTTTGATCAGCTAACAGAGTATGTGGAGTTCAAGGTAGACTTCCACCATGTCTCCATGAGTACATGGAAGGATCTTGGACAAAATTGGTATGACCTTACATACCTAGCCACAGACGATGAGATCGCAGCGATCCTCGACTGCTGGCTAGCAAATTGGTGCACCACTTCGGACTTGACAGCTGGGTCTAGCATGTCTATAGTGAAGCAAAAAAAGGAAGAGGCCAGACTGAACATGGAAAAATTGGCCGAGAAAAGGAAGAAGGAAGCTGATGATAAAACCAATGCAGAGCACACTGCCGCAAAGAAAATAGGAGGACAGGAAGAAGAGGAGGAGCACGGCTCTGACAGGAGTTAGAAGTCGCCTTCCCCAGAGACAGAGGAGGAAGAAAAACAATTGGAGCAGGGAGGAGCAAACACAGAGACTACTCCATTCTGGATTAATCTCAACAGGGAATAGGAGAAAGTAGGGTCACAGAAGAAGTCCAAGGCCAGCAAGACTTCCCTTGACCCAATCACCTTGACTAAAGGTGATTTGAACGACATTGGTGATGTGATAAGGGATGTGATTGCGGAACTACTGCAGCAGTTCATGCAGCAACAGAAACAGGCCTTGGGTGCCATTTAGACGAGTCTACGCAAGCTGCAGATCCAGGCCTCATAGTTACAGACCAGTGTGGGATGGAGGAGTGCGGCATCGCCTGGCACCTTAGAAGCAGCAAGGATGGTGCACACACTGGATCCCCGGGTAATAGCGCTGTTGGACGAAGCACTGACTATAGAAGAAGAAGCTAACAAGGCCACTATTAGTGCCCTCAAGAGGGTTGGACTCAATTTGGCTACACTTCCAAGTGAAACACTTCACACTTTGCAGGATGTTGTGATCGTGGAACTTCGGGCCCGTGAACAGTCCGCGCTACACGTTATCAGTGAGTAGAGGATGAACAACTCTTATATGGCTACACAAAAGAACTTCACCTTTAATCTATTAAGGCCATCATGGACAAGAATGAGCACACGGACAAGGTGGTGGCTGAGGCATGCAGGTATGTCCCAGAACTAGACATTCCTAAAGATAAGCCAGTGGATGTGAGAATTCGGAAGCTCGCTGCCAGAGTGCGCAAAGCAAGAACAGAGTTAGCAGAGGTTCATTTTGAACTAAACCTTAAGATTGTAGAACTTGAGTTGAAGGCCCAGCCTTCGACTCCACCAAAATTCAGAGAGTAGTGCAAGGTAGCTGTTAAGGACGTCGTTGCAGCAATAAATAGCACAGTAAAGGATTGCACTACGCTCTTTGAAGAGTTGCTCGAAGTAGTCACTAGCTTACAGGAGGATCCCAATGTGCAGAGGTTGGAAATATAGGCACGAGAGCTACAACAATGATATGATGAGGTTAAAGCGATAGCGCACACCTTCACCATTACCCAAAGGCTAGCGAGGCTACAGGAAGCAAAGGTGTTGAAAGAGAAGGTGGACACAACACAGCATAGGGAAGCATTATTGAAGGCTTGATTGAAGCCTTTGCTAGATGAATCATGTGTGCTCAGGCCACTATTGAAGGAAAACTAGCTAGTCTATAGGAAACAAAATGGAAGGTACAGGTAGATGGCGCAGGTCCAACAAAGGAGTAGTTGGTCGAGCAGATGAAGCAGGCAGAAACACAATGCACCGTCGAAGTCCCAGTGGTACAAGTGGAGCTGGTAGGTCTTCATGACAAGATATCCGTGCCATCAGAGTGACTTGAGGGTGAGTCACCAAATTTGTTTTGGGGCCTATTAGGAACGGTTCCCCTAGGATCAATTTTGGGGTTAAAAGCCCAAGTTTTGGGGCAGAAAGCCCAAATTTTGTAGGAACAAATGTAAAGTCTCCACATTTTATGGCCACAAAGCGTGAAGTTATAAATAGTTATTAAGGGTTTTCTGCCCTTCTTTTGTTTAAGTCATGTCGACTTTAGAGATCTACCCATGGTCTGCAGACCATGGGATTGTATAAAAAGAGAGTGTTAGAAGATTCTAAGGCTGTTCAATAGTCAATAAGAGTTTAGTAGTGGATAAGTTGGAGTCATTATTAGGTTTGTGAAGCTAAGAGTGAAGAGTCTTAGAGTAGGAAGAGGCTCTACAGCTAAGTGCACAGAGGCCTAGGGTAGAAGTCTGCACCTGAGTGCGTGGACCCTTGCAGATGTGTGTGCAAGGTAGTCAAAGTCTATATTGGAGATTTGAATCAATAATAAAGAGGAGTATTATGGAATTACCTGTGTATTTTACTTCTTTTAATTGCATGTGATTACATTATGTTGAACACTGGGTTTATGTTTTATTGTTATTCTAATGTGTGAATCTATATAGTTCCTTGTGTTATATGACCGCAAGTATAGATATACGTTTAAGTGAACATAATCATAAATGCATGTTAAAGTCAGACAACACTTAAGATAATTCAGGTAATTATATAGTAGAGGCGCGTAAGTTCCTAAACCACCTGTTAAGGTTGCACGAAGGATTGTCGTAGAGCTTTGTGGAGGTTCAGAGGATGAATAAGGAGAATATATCAATAAGCCCTAAAAGGCTTATCGACCTGCGCGAGGAAAGAGTTGAAGGTATAAAGCTAACATCACAACCATCTTAGGGTGCAAAAACTTGATTCCTACATCCCTCCATACTGCTTCAAGTGAGACTTCAATCTAGACTTTGCGGATTGATGCCAAAAGGGCCAATAGTGTAGGGATTTGCTTGGCTAATTAACGCCGAACCTAGGTCAGGGCCCATCAAGCCAACACTAAATGCCCTAGGAATACTTAAATAAATCATTATTTTTTTATTATTCCTTAACCATATTTCTTGAGATGATAAATAAATCATTTATTTATTTATTATTTCTAAATAAAAGTTTAAATACTTTTTCCCTCCAAACCAAATATAATAAAATATTCCAAATGGTTAATTCTAGAATGGGGTTAATAATATTTTATTATTTCTCATTATTCTAGGATAACCAAATATTTTGTTATAAATAGAAGGGTTTTCCATTCATTCTTCACTTCTAATTATTTTCATTGTTGCACTCACTGTTCTGACTCTAATTATTATCATTGTCGCGCACCATTTTTCTTTTCCATTTGAGTTCTGATTGAGCTCAAAAAAAATTGTTTGTTGGGTTTTATACATTATAGAGGAGAGAGACTCTACAAAAGCTTAAGATATTGAGCATAGCCAAGAACCCATCCCATAGAGGGCGACTAGTAACATTATTTGTTCCCTTCATAGGTGTTGTTTAATAAAATATATTCTTTATATATATGTTTTCCATTGGATTATTGGAGTTACTTGCACTTATTTTACTATTCCATTTTGTTGTTTAACTATATTTGTTGCATAGATCAGGGCTTTAGCAGGTTTTTCTCTATCATTTGCTACATATCTACACTATTTAACAACCATTTTTATTGTTAGGGTTGTTTGTCATCCACAGTCTAAAGTAGTTTCTTTTCATACACATTCAAGAAGAATTCTACATAAAAACAACCTTTTCTTTAGCAGAAGCCTTCTGTGCTTCCTTCTTATTTTTTGTTATCGTGGTGGTTATGGTCTACGCTATGGCCTGCACTAATGCACTTTCAACAACCTTATTGGTACCTACATTGACATCAAAAGGGGTGAGCCAGTCACTTGGCCACTTACTGACAACGCCTAAAATATCATCCTCGATAGCTACGGAAACTTGTGCCATATGCCCTCCACATATTTCTTTGCGCAAATGTGAAAATTATGGAAATCTACCTTAAAATATGTGACATTGATGTACTGCTCATGCAAAATTTGGTGATAACCTTGGTCGTTGGTTAATCACCATCCTTAGCTCTGACTCAAACATGACCCAAAATATCTTCGTCTCCATCACTCGTACGAGGTCTTTGGTAGCCCATAGCGAAGTGAACTTCATGGCCTTAGGTAGGTCTGAGTCATGCTATGGGAATTGGATTTCTTCAGGCATCCTCCACACCACCGACAAAATCAACAACAAAAACCACACATAGTGGAACGACTTGCCCTCATCTTGGGCCTCTCTGCAGTCCTCCATAAATTCATGACATAAGTATTGAGCCTAGTTATACTGGACTCCTTTAGCACAGTTCATAGCTAATGATATGACTGGCACCAACACTTCATCGGTGGGACACTTCCTCATGACCCTACTAGCCAGGATTTGTGGACAAAACTGCACTGCTCCATGTGAGATTGATTGAATCGAATACCTGCACAATTTCTTGACCAGACCAAAATCACTCCTCATTTAGTCTGCCAAATTTTTCTCTTATGATTTTCCTATGAATGCCTCCATAGGATCCACTCCTTGATAGGGCAGTAACATTATTCTATGGATCATCATGTCAGTGATCGGGATGGGCCCTCCCAACCAGAGGCACCCATTGTGCACCAGCATCAACAATTGGCACACGTAGAATGTATTAATAGTGGTGCAACCAAAATGTGGCACCCACAACATATTTAGGAGCATCGTGCCCCTAACTCTAGCCATCCATTTCATTTGTTCAAGTTGTGTGACATCTGACTCTTCATAGTAAACCTTCTTGAGGTACTTACTCGGCGCCAACTGTAGAAGCCTCTCATGGTCCCCTAAGTCCCAATCCCCCATTTTCAAGTTTGTTATATGGGTGAGAAATGGGCCCTCAAACAACACATTCTTTGGTAGAAAAGGTGTGGAGACCATAAACTTTGTTGAATCCAGGTCTTTGGGCACTTTCGTCATGGATTTTCTAGTTGGTATATATGGCAGTAGCTAAGTTATCGGCTCAACCTCTTCTGCATCAATTTCCTCTACTCCCCTGTGCATTTCTTCCTCCTCCAAGTCCAAGGGCTCCGCCGACTGTTTGGACCTATCCATCTTTCCCTTATGGAAGATTTTGGTTAGGTTTTTCCATGGCGATTGTTGTATGGTGCTTTCTGAGGCTTCTCTACTTCTTATCTCCCATTGTGGAAGTAAATGGCTTAGGCCTTGGCGACCTAGGTGTGGTAATAAGCAACCCTATAGGTACAGGTTGGTTGTTTCTTTCTTAGGTTTCGTTGAAGTCATTCTCTCGAGGAATATCTCGCGCTACCAATCAAATTTGTGAATCACAACTGTGAAATAATTCTCTCCCAATCCTTATCAGACATACATCACTACTCTAAACACAATTGAAAGTGCAATAGCTTAAGGAAAATTCTCAAGAAGAAATGTGTTCAAATGTGGAGCGAGATGCCATATTTATATTTCAATTTGAATTCAAATTGGTTCATCCCCTCAAATTCCCTATCATTAATGCATTTATGGCAGAAAATTTCCAAAGATATGCATCTTAAATTCTCCCCCCCCCCAACTCCTTTTAACAAAAAAATCGCCATCCAATCAGCTACAGTGCTTCCAATGGTCACTTTTTGGCCAGGCTACACGGGACCCACCATCATAGCATAGCACCTTCGTCGTAACTTCCCCTTCTGCCTTGCCTTGATTCATCGTGAAACTCCTTTGCTTCACCCAACCTTCCTTTTGGTAGTGTATTTTATAGTCCCACACTCCTTTGCAACTGCCTGGAGCACTAAGACTATCCCACATCCATAGAGTCATTACATAAAGGCAGGATCAACCTTGTATAGCTTTAACTGACTCCCATTGGCTTTTCCAGGAAATAATTCCCCATTCAACTTCGCAAGCTAAATAGCACATCCATCCATAATCTCCTTAATAATATATGGTCGCAGCCAATGCATTTGGAACATCCCCAAAAACTTTGTGAACTTACTGTGATACAGCAATACCAAATCCTTGTTCTTGAAGGTGCATTGTTTGATATGGCGGTCATGACATGCCTTTTCATGATCCTTCTATACCTGCTAATGAAAACCTACCAAGAAGCGATCTTCCTTCAACTCAACTAGTTGTACAAGGCGTTCTTCCATGATATCTCGATTGGTTATGTATGTAACTATAACAATCCGCAAATTGGGCACTATGTATTCCACCAGCATTACAACTTCTTGGCCATAAGGTGTTTGTCGAGTCAATTTCTTGCAAGTAGTTATATACACCCATAGAATAGCTGGTATGCACACATCCCAATCATTTCGCTTCACATTACAAATATTTGTTAAGGGATTCTCTAGAATTTTGTTAAATACTTCCATTGTGTCATTCACTTGAGGATGATAGGGTGTACTCTTCAAGTGGTACATCCAAAATTCTTCAAGCAAAGCAATAATTGTTTCATTTAAGAAGTGTGAACCTCTATCACTCATCAAGATCTTCAGGCAACCAAACCAAGATAGAATATACTCAAAGATGAACTTCGCAACTGTGGCCGCACTACAATCCTTCATAGGCTACACCTCATCCCACCTAGATAAATATTTGATCGTTGTAATGATGTACCTATCTTGTGTATTCTTTCCCAGTGGCTGAATTGGTCCCACAAATTCTATTTCCCATTTATCAAATGCTTGTAATGAAACTTGTAGATTCAAAGGTAATTCATCTCTTTGTAATGGTCTCCTCGTTCTCTGAAAAACATCACATACCCTACAATAAGCCTTGGAATCCTTATGCACAGTCATCTACCATAGTCCAACTCGTAAAATCTTCTACATAGGTACTTTTCCCACATAATTTCCTCCTACAACCCCTCCATGCACTTCATCAAGGATTATTTGTAGTTCATACTCGAGGACATACCTACACGACACTTCATCTGACCCCATTTTATATAAGTGGCCTACAACAACAGAAAAATTGGCGGCACGAACCACCAATTCCTTCTTTTGTTGTGTCAAATATTCTTCAGGGGATGTACCCATGCATAAGAACTGGATTATATAAAAAAATTGGTCTTCCACAACGCACACAGCAAAGAGTTTCACATTAGGCAAGCCTTCCTCCAGATTTTTAGGTTCGTCACCATTCTCAATTCGTGAGAGGTGATCTGGTCCAACATTCAGTCACCCTGGCTTCACAATCACTTCAAATTCATATTCTTGAAAGAGCAACAACCATCTACAAATCCCCCCCCAACACAAGCTTGTTGACCAGGTACTTCAAAGTAGAATGGTTAGTGCACATCTTGAAGTGTGCACCCAACAAGTAGTGCCTAAATTTTTTCAATGCATACATCATTGCTAGTCCTTCATGCTTTGTGGTAGAATAATTCTTTTTCACCTTTGATAGCGTCCTACTCGTAACGTTATTGGATGGTCAATATCAACTTCACCTAGTTGGGTTAGCACATCTCCTAGTGCTATGCAGGATGCATCTACATGGACGTGGAACTCCTTCTTCCATTCGAGGAACATTAAAATGGGCATGGTGACCATTTTTTCCTTCAAAACATCCAAACTCTTCTGGCAGTTATCATCCCAGCAAAACATCACATCCTTCTTGACCTTGTGTAGCCCAACGTCACACGTAGTTACTTGAAATTCTTTGGAGGTTCCAGATTAAAAATCACTACAATTTTGGCAGGGTCTACCATCAACCCATATTTACAAAGTACATGACCCAACAGTATCCCATATGGTACACAGAATATGCATTTCTTCAGATTAAGGATATTTGATACTTCTAAAAAATATCCAACATGAGGCGAAGGTTGGCGACATGTCTCTTTACTAACCCAAACATTGTCCAATCATCGAAGTAAACCTCCAAAAACTTGTGAATAAACTCTTTGAAAGTTGTGACTACCACCCTAGAGAAGACTACAGGGGCATTCTTAAGTCCGAAAGGCATAATTGTATATAGGAAATAGCCCCATTCAGTAGCGAAGGTAGTCTTACTCCTATCCTCTGGCACAATATTGATCTGATGGTACCCTGAGAACCCATCAGTAAACAAATAAGTTTCCCAACCTCCAACATTTTCTATTACTTCATTTGTGAATGGCATCAGAAATGGATCATGGAAACAAGCATCATTCAACTTCCTCAAATCTATGCATATCCAAATTTCACCTTGTGTTTTCTTTTCTTGAACCACCATAGGACTAACCTAGTTTGATTCTTCGGCAGGTTCAATAATCCCAGCTGTAAGCATTTTATTTAATTCTCCACACACCTTTTCCTTGTGCTTGGGATTCAATCGATAAGGTTGATGCTTCACTAGATTTACATCTGGCTTCAGAGTGATCCTCATGACACCCAAATCCCCTACTATCCATTTTAGGTCAGAGAACTTGGTGGGAAACAAGCCCTGTGAATTTGTCAGCTGTATCTTTGTCCCAATAGTCACATATGTTTGCAAACTTCAGTTTCGCTTCTGATCCAATATTCACCTGCTTGGTCTTCAAGGGTTGTGAAATATCAGGAACTTCCACCTCAAGCCCTGTGACTTTGAGATGTCCTTCCAACTCAGGAATATTGATGTTCCTAGGATCTTCTTCGCCTTCCTCAATGGCTACATTGTAGCATTCAAGTGCATGGCACAACTATAAGCTCCGATCTGGTTGTACCTAAGCAACAAGTTCCTCAGGCATTCTAAATATTGCATCTTTGATCTCCTATAACGCCTCATCAATACATTCAAACCCATCTTCAAAGCTAAAAGTTAACAAAAAACTTTCTTTCAAAACATCTCATTCTATTGTCCCATGTCGCAGCTTCGCTTCTAGATACGAGTTCATCAGAATCGTATCCAAGGTATGGCAGAATATATGAACCCATTCTAGTTGTGGTTCTTCTCCCCATGCTTTCGTCCATCGAGCCAGATTCTCACGCAGATCATCCTTCCCTATGTACTTCTCTGTAATGCGGGTATTATCATACCCTAACCGCAGCTTCATCATCCACCGATATTCCTTCCAATATGTGAAGTTGTTCTTATGGGTATCCCACCATTTGGAAGGCGTAGCTCACAACGCAATATCTAGTGCCTGGAAATGATGTTTATCCGGTACATCCCTTTCAAATTTATCCAAAAATAAATTGACATATTCTAAACCATCATAATATGGAAAGTTGTGTAACTCAGTGGATATACATCAGAGTTATTTTTCAAGCATGTTGCATCGCAGCGACGATACGTCATGCAACATGTTTTGCCAATGTTCGAGCTCCTCATCTGAATCTAAATTATAGGATGTTGGGTCCCTATAATACTAGTGATTACCCCATTACTATTGTAGTTGTACCCCTTATTAATATTTTGTGCCCCTATTGCCCCCATATTGTTATTACTATGCCCCATAGAACCCCTCTATTGTTATTTTTGTGGCTTTATATTATTATTGTTAGGTCGGATGGGTTATATTGTGACTCCTTAGACTCCTATATATAGAAAGGAGGTTTTGTCATTTGTATCATCCAAGAATTGTTCATTTATGTAATGTAAAGCAGGTTTCCCCCTCGAAGAGGATGAATTCTAAGGCGTTGATCTATCTTTTCTATCTTCTCTTGAGCTGGTTTCATAACATTTGGTATCAGAGCTTTTGATTCTAGGGTTTTGTTGCTCCAAACAGGTCATCGTGGCATTTTTGCTATAACTTTTTTTCTGGAATGTTTCAGAAGTCACAAAAAAACACATTTGAGAAGACATCGCGTTGAATCTCGGGTCCGAATTTCAGAGCTTTTCGCAGAGCTTTTCGCGCTATATTTGCAGAGATATGATCTGAGGAAGTTGGTCTTTTTTCAGACTCCTGAATTACATTCCAAACAGGTGACCTGGGGAAAATCGTCATAACTTTCTCTCTGAGCATTGGACTGAAATTTCGTAAGAAGGTACAGAAAGAACACAGACTATAGTTTTCTTGTATATATTTTTCAGAGTCAAAGGTAGAAACAGTGACTCATGGCACATCGTACAAGTTCGCTCTACTGAATAAGTCTATAATCAGGTCACTGTGGGTGATTTGGCATAACGCTTCATTGGATAATCCAATTTGGATCAGACTAGTGGCATTGGAAAGAGGACACAGAGGGCTACTACAGGTCACAATTTCAGAACTGGATGATTTGAATGTACAAAGATCCATCAGAGGAAATATCGAGCTCCTACAAAGTGAAAAAAGGTGTGTAGATTCTTTTAAATTTTTGCTTAAGATTGGTTTGAAATTTATTTTGAAGGAATTTAAAGGGCATAGTTGAGCATTATTATTGGTAACTAATGCCCCAAGGAAAGAAAATGCAAACACCTAGTAAGGAATCTGAAAGCTCTAGCATGACTCATGAAGAAGAGGAATAAATGCTACATCATATATCAAAATTACAAGAACAAGTGCAACAAGTGTCACTCACACAAAAAGCAACAGAATCTAAGATGGATGGTTTAAGGAAAGATGTAGAAGCTAAGATGGATGGTTTAAAGAAAGGTGTAGAAGCTAAGATGGATTATTTAAAGAAGGGCGTATATGCTAAGATGGATGGCATGGACGCTAAAATTGATGGCATGGATGATAAGATGGAAGAATTGACAATAAATATGAATAAGCTGCTACAAGGAATGGTCACTAATGGTGAAAAGGTACTAAAGGAAACACATGATGAGAATAAAAGAAATGTTAATCATGATTCCATAGACTCTAATGTTGGATCGAAGACCCACTGTATTCCAAAAATCGATATGAGGAAGTTTGATGGCAAGGATCCCGCAACATGGATATTACAGATGGAG
>APFE031576795.1:229711-245169 GCA_000404065.3 Pinus taeda
CCCACATAATTCGCCCATTCATCGTAGGGTTGATCTAATCTTCATCCCACGTAGTCATCTTATAGATCTACTCAATATCATCATCCTCCTCATAATCGAGGACTATTTCAGTATATCACGCACCCTCGGTTAGATCTAATGGCATAATAACCCTTAGTTCTTTCTTTTACAATGTCATATTGTGCTTCTTCAAATTGATGACTAGGTTCATATCAAATGCCCAATCAATTCCAAGTAGCATTGGATATGGGTTACTATCATCCACTATTTTGATCACTTCAAAATCGGCTATGGCGCATACCCCTTTAATATCCACTGTCACTCCATGTAGGCGCCCCCTAGGAATAATATTTTGTTGATTCGCCATCCTCAACTGGATCGGGGACCACTATAGCGTTGGTCTTCCCATTCTTTAAAATTTTTTCTTTGGTAGAACATTTGCATCAAACCCTAAATCAAGAATTACCTGGTCCATTTTGTATTCTCCAATTTGTGCAATCAATCTCATTTTTTGACCAATCATTTTCTTACTTTTGTCCACCTCATGTACTGTGCATTGTTTCGGTAACAAATTATTCTTGCCAGTGTAGTTATCTATTAATTCTTGCAGTCCCTTCACTGACTTTTTATCCCTTATGAGCTTCATGCAATTTTGTAAAAAATATGCTAGAAATGACGGATTTGTTTCTAGCACAGTACTGACTCCTTCAGGTTTCTCTGTGTGCATACTTTGAGTCCTTGAAGTAGAAGCCCCTACACCCATGAAGCACTTTTTTTCTTCCATAAACGTTTCCTTTACCTTATTTACATCAAATCCATCCTTCTTATCAAAATCTTTGTGAACCCATACATTTTCCTCTGGCTACTTCCCTTTATCCTCCCCGGTAGCTATGCCACTTCGCGTGACAATATTAACACTAGGACAAATTCCAACCAGTGTGGGCTACGTCTCCAGGCTCTGCTCAAAGTGGGGAGGCCTGTTTCATTAATCTTCAGTGAAATAAAATTACATGCATGTACAAAGGACACCTTATACCTCCACTTCTGGGGATGACCTGAAAATTCACACCTATACTGAAAAAATGGACTTCACTATTGAATTCCTTCTGAAAAATCGTGAAAAATGATTGTAAATGCAACTCCTTATGCTTCAATCAAAATATTGACCCTTGGGAATCTTAAAGATTCCCCCAAGGTTCCTTCTCATGGGTTGGATGGAATTTGACTGCTCAAATGAAGAATCTAATCACACCATCACGTTCCTTGTGAAAAACTGAGAAGAATGAGTATAAAGTCGGTCAGGTTCTAGAACTGTCATTTTCGAGCTCGAGGGAATCGTAAATACTCCTCAAGATTCCATAAAGAGTATGTTCTACAAATTGACTAAAATTTTCTTTCTCATATGAGGAAGTCGATTACACCATCAGAATCCTTGTGAAAAGCTTAGAAAAATGAGCATAAAGTTGACCTAGTTCTGTCACCTTAAAAAAATGGTCTCCAAGGAATCTTTTATATTCCATGCAAATTTCTACGTCATGGTTCTGCCCTCATGAGTCTGTCTCTAGAAAATTCATTGCTCAGATCAAAAAATTGATAACACCATCACATTCTTGGAAAAATTCTGAGTAAAGTGAGCATAAACTCGCCATAATTATGAAATTATGAAAATTTGGCCCCAAAGGAATCTTTTAGATCCCTTGCATATCCCCCTACCTCAGGGTTCAACTCCTCGATGTTTTTTCTCGCTCAACGTTCCACCTCTACATTGGGTTTTATGCCTCTATTCCCTTGTGGTTGAATGGCAAAATATGAGTTTAAATAAAAAAACTTGGGATTGATTTTTAAGCATGCCTTCCTCGGAGAATGGTTGGCAGTGTTAATTTGTTGGGACCTTGGCCAATTTTAATTTATTTTTTTATTTTTTTTATTTTTAAAAAATATGGACAAAATTCATTTGTTGAAATTTTGGGGTCATCGGAAAAATTAAGTAGGCAACAATTTCATCAGTTCTGGCCATCGATAACCATCATCGCAAAGTGCCAAATTGTTGTGACATTAATTTCCGCCAAATTTAACTGCTCCACCAGATTTAGCCAAGCTTCCAAATTTAGTTGGCACTCTACTAACTTTAACAAGGGGCCTAATTAATGAAAACTTTGACTGGCCATAACTTTCACATAGAATGTCAGATTGAGGTTTTGTTTGCATCGTTAGAAAGCTTGTGACGAGCTCTTAGATCTGACCTTAGTTTCATAAAAATTCAAGAAATTTTATTATTTAGGCTTTCCTGAGCTCTCTTTGATCACTGAGTGTTTATGGAGCCACCTAGATCATTCCTCCCCACATAAGAGCTTTTGTTCCTCCAAAAGCATGAACATCTGAAGTTGTTGTATTCCCTTGTCGACACAACTGATTCCCTAACAAGCCACAGTTCATTCTCCTTCACCTTTTTTCTTCAAAGACATAATTGATGAGCCGACACCTGCATCCTCTGCAAATCTATCATACAATCTTTGCAAACTACATGTTCAATTACATGACCCAAGCATCCCCATACTTTCGAAGAGTTTATAACACACACTTTTTGGTCAAGTGTACATCATAATAGAAACCAATACCCCATCTATCAACAAAAAGAGGCTAAAACGTCATTATGTTATTTTCAAAAGTGATGGAAAACACATCGTCACTTTTACAATCATCTTGTAACATATGATTTACAATAATATGGCCATGACAAGCTACTATCTAATAAAACCATCTCTCACTCATCAAAGTGAATGAGTCATCTCCCCGTGGTTGATTATTTTGTTGAACATCTTCGCCAGTTGGTTCCTTCATAGGTTCTTTCTAGTCATGGAGTATCTGACATGTGTCTCTCTTATGTACATCCTTGTTGCAGTGACTGCAATGATTATTTATCCTCCAAACTTTCTGGATCGTCTTGGAACACGCTTATTCTTAGTGTGTCTTTGATAAGAGCTCGTGGAATCCTCACTATCACTGGAATGTGATGAGGTGCTCCAGACATGTGTCATTGGTTGGTCACTAATTGTCTTGGAGCATTCTCCAACCCCTTTTCTAACATACCCAAGTCTTCCATAACGAGGCAATTCCTCCACTTTGAAGGGATTCACAATGCCCTGGCCATTAATGTCGAGACCCTTTACTTGATACCCCATTTTCTTCAAAATTTTTGATCTAATTCTTGTAGTATGCTTCTCAAAAATAGCGAAATCATCATCATAAAAAGAACATGAAGTTGAAGAATCACATTCTACCTCAGGCTTGTTATGTTGCAACTTTTCAAGGCCTCCTCCCTGGCTTGTAATTGATATTGCAACCTTTGTTTCTCCTTCTATGCTTCTTGTAGGAGTGTTATTAGTTCATCATACTCCGCCTAAATGCTTTGGTTGATCTCTTCCAATTCTTGGAGTCATGTAGTATTTGGTATCCTCCTTATTCTTGGCGCAACATCTCCTAAGATCTTTATCTCATCACATGAATCAAAACCCAAGTCGATAGGTCTAATCTTCTCTAATCCCAAGAGTTGTAATCTTCCTTTCATCACCTGAGCCCGAACCCAGGTCAATTGATCCAACACCTGAAAATCCTGTAGTTGTGATCTTCTCATCATCCTCTGATTTAGATTCTTGGTATTGTTGCACAATTGCAAGTGTCTTTTGCTTCTCTTTTTTGTCGTTCCTATTTGGCCTTAATTTTGGATGCAACGTCCAACAATGTTTCTCATCATGCCCTTCTTTCTCATTATCAATACAGGAGGGATTTGTTTCTTTTCTCTTAGTTATTGCTACCCTCTTTGGGTGGTCATCTTACTCATGCTTCCCCCTTCTTTCAAGATGTACAACCTTCACACTAGCTTCATTAAGAGTTTTAGGTTCAAATAAAAACAATGAATGACGTAAATAACCATGTAATGAACCATTGTATTTCATCAAGATTTCAGGAGATTTTAATGGAACATTCAATACTAATTCTTGTTTCCTAAACTCCTCCATAAAATTTTGAACATGTTTACCTTTACTTTGTTTCAAATGTTTCCATTCCATCATGGCCTTTTGTCTATAACCAATTAGGTAAAATTGTGCTCTTAAAGCAAAAACAAACGTAGACCAAGATGAAAGAAGTTTACAACTACTCTTACCACCTCTTTATAGCTTTCGTTCCCACCAAATGAAAGTAGTTTCACTCAATCGAAGGGATGCTAGCTAGATGTTGGCTTCATCCTCTTTGATTCATTAGATGTGGAAATATATTTCAACCTATCTAATTCAGTGTTACATAATATTTTGTCACACCTCCTGCACTTCCCTGTGACGTACCCTAAAGTTCCCCTAAACATGACCATCATGCAGTGTACTCAACCAAATATGCATCTCAAATCCTCCCTAATATATTGATTGGAAAATTCCTTGAGCTTCCCCTAAAGGAAATGGCTCTAAAACCCTAATTTTAGAATCATCGCTCCCCTGATACTGAAAACTGTGATGGTTACTAGTTGCACTATGCTAGTGCCATGATGCCATCACAATTTTTTCTTGGATGCTAGTGATGATCCCTAAAAGGAAATTTTCCCAAAGACAACAAGAAGCTTCATGATCTAGAGACTTCTAGAATGACGAGTTGGAGGTTGTTTGGCGTGGATGAGGTCGAGTTCTCTCCACTTTGCCTTTTGGTCTTATCCCTATGAGCTACCTCCTTGAGATGAGAGCCTTCTCCAATATTTGGAGAGATCCTAACTCCCTTTCCCTACCTATGTATTCATCCTCTCCCAATCCCAAATGGTTTGTATTTGGCTATTTGCACCCTTATGCTGAGATTGTGCCTACATGCTACTCATTTGGCTTGGATAAGGAGTGCTTGGAGAGCTTGAGCTTGGACTTGGGAATTCACTCAAGAAGAGTTTATTGACATCAAGGCTTGGTTGTATCCTTTCTCTTTTATTTTATTAATATATAAAACTTTTGGTTCATTTTCCATAAATGTGTATGTTAATGCATCATTTATCTTAATTCTCCTTGATCTGTTAAGTAGGTTACTTTCAATTATGTTATTTGTAATTGCATGCTTTGTTGTGTCTAGATCTCTTGTGCAAGCATTAAAACACTGTGAGTGGTAGGACCAAGCCAGTGGCTCAAGCAATTCGAGGTCTTCAACAAAGGAGGATATTATAGCATCAAAATGAGGTAGGTCATCTTCCTCTTATTCTATTTCAGTTGTAACTTAGGAAAGTGTCTAGTAGATTGTCACGTAGTTTGCTAGTCCCACTCATTGGGCTAGAGGGATCGTCTCAATCCACAGAGAGGATTGCCTAGACAAAAAAAGGGAGACTCCACTGGGGATGCTATAACCCTTTCCATCCAATCCTTCACCCTGATTTTATAACGAGTTTGACCAACCGTAATATCTTTGGCTTGTTTTCTTCTCTGACGTTATTTTCACTTATTCGTTATTGCTTGGGGACACTCAATCTGTACTAGTCTTGAAGTTTTTTTATTTTCCCTCATTTTTCTCGCCCATCATGGGTTTAGTCTTAAAAGTCATGATGCCATCATGAATTTGTTAATTATAGTCTCGTTGATTACTCTTGCATTGCCCTTTTTCCAATAACAAGCAAAATGATCCCAAAGGATTAGAAAAATTAGGGTTTTCTTCTTGTTCTCATATTTTTTACCCTCTGCCAGTGATTTTCCAAGGTGCCTATAGTGTATTTGTCTTGGTTGTTATGCTTGTATGACTGAAATTGTCTCTTGATTTAGTTAATGTGTATTTCAAGCTTGATTTCTTTCTAGGGTTTCTAGTGTTGCTAAGTCACCCTCCACTCATTGATTGGTCTGCTTTTTTTAGATTGATTGCTTCCATTCAAGAATCTTCCTGCAATCAGGGCATCTTTTACAGGTTCCTTATGGTTCATTGGTGAACTTGTTTTCATTACTGTCGAGTCATGTTGATGCTTTGAAAATTGTTTTAGTTCCATTGTCAAACATAGATTACAAATTTTTTTCTTTGGTTGAACTAAAATAAAGTGCTTGCTTTCATTCTTATGTTTTGGAAAGAGAAAGTGAAATAGATTTTCATTGAGTTGAGTTGATTACATTTTCCTTTGCTCATTGCATTATTTTGTATTATTTAAATCAAAATGAAAGGAAAAATCATTATTGCATCTTAGTGAAAGGAAAGTGATTTTCGTTCTTGTAGGAGTGCATCTAGGCATTGCATTTGTTAGAGGAATGAAAGATTAGATTTCGTTTTTACATTTAGAATTAGGAAGAATTGTGTTGATGCATTTTTCTTGTTTGATGCATTATTTGGTTGTCTCTATTCCTTTGTTAGTTTAGCATTCATCAAATGAAAAGTTTTCATTTTCATCATTTAGTTTCATTTTAGGAACAGGTGACATCATTGAGCCAACAAAACTGAAACTTAATTGAGGATAAACTTAAAATCTACCTCAATTAACCTAAGTATCATTTGTCAATTAACACAAATATTTATAGGTCTAGGCTAGAGATGTGTTTCGGCATCCTTAAACATAGCAGTTGTTGCTAACTACCTACAGTGTATCCCAAGGGTGAAATCTCGTCCCAGTATGGAAGTATATAGAAGGTTCTCGAGTACATTCGGGTATATCAGAGGCACTTCAATATGATAAGTATATAGGGGCGCTCTCATCAAACGGTTCTACATTATACAATGCTAACACGGACTTGTGCTCCCTGTAACGTCGCGTATATAGTGGGAGACCCCGTTAGGTTTCTATCATTTAGCTGCATGTAACCAAGTCATCTGCCTTGTAAACATGATACACTGAACACAACATTTGGGGAGATTAGTTGTCGTACGTTAAGTCCTTGGTTTGGTTGGGGTGTATATTACGGTTCATGGATACTTGGTAACCCTCTTGCCTAGTTATAACCCATTTTCATTTATTTGTTGTTTCGTGTCAATAAAATTAACTACCAATGATAACATGTCGAGCCCATGTAGTTGCTTCTTGGCCCAATATTGAGTAGTTCCCAGTAAATTTTATTTTTAAATCAAACTTCAACAAATCATATCTTCTTTTTATTCTTCTTCTCTTGAGATAAAGTCATTGTGGTTAAACCAATGAGTTCACCCTAAAGCTCCCCTTCATTTTTTGATACTGAAGGGTTTTTATAAGGAGTTCATCCGGAACTTCCTCAATCACTTGAAGCTCAAGGATTTGAACTTGGGATTGTCCCAAGCATCCAACCCCTTACTTCTCGTCGACCACCTTCAAATTCTTTGTCACCTCAAGAGTTTGATCCAGAAACCCCTGAGAGTCCATAGAGGTTTGTCTTATATCATCCAAATATGTTATTTAATCCTATTGTGATATCTCCTTAGCATCCTTACAGTCCTTACGATCGACTTGGTGTTCCTTTGGAGTTATATCCTCTTACATCTCAGGTTCCTCCTTGCCAGTTGTTTCCACCCATGGATTTAGAAAGTTGGATTCCAACCTCTCCTCAAGGTCATCCAGAAGTTTCCACTACCCACACTCCTCATGTTGATCAAGAGCAAGAATATGACTTTCCTCCAGAAGGCTTTCCTTTTACGCGAAGATTCTCGTCTCACACACTTCCTGAAACCAGTGGGCCTATGCTTCCACATGGTTATACAAACTTATCTCAATTAGTTTTAGGAACTCCCAATGATTCCTCTTTGTACCAAAATCCTATTTGATCACCAAATTCTCTGCCTATTTCTGGTTTGTTTATCCCAAACGTGACCTCTCAAATTCCTATGCAAACTGTTGTCACGTCAGTTCCCATTCAACCGACGATTCCATCACAACCTTTATTGTCATTTTAACCTTCCATTCTGGTACAACCGACTATTTCGGTTCAAGCGTCTATAAGTTCCTCAGTCCCTTCATTAAGTGGACAAAATGTATCATCGCCTTATTCACAACCTGGGGGTCAAAATCCAAACGTTCCTCTTGTGTCAAGTGGAACCCATGTGAGTGGATCACAACCTCACATGGTTGGAGTCAATCAACCTTATCTTGGTGGTATTCCCGACCCTGTTGGTCCATCCAGGTCAAGTAATATCTAGTATTAGCAGCCTTACATGGCCCAGATACCACTCCAACAAGCTTATGTCCCATATGGTTCACAAGCATTGCAAAATCCACCCTATATTCCACAAGCAGAAACTCATGTACAACCTGGTCAATATGTTATTCCTGGGGGATATGGTCAAATCCCATTTAGAACTTACCAATACCCATAGGGTATCCCTCAAGGAACTGTCCAACAATTGTTACAGCAACAAGGGAAACCTTTGCAGCAGTATCAACATCATTTGCAACATCAAGCGCAGTTTGTTCAAAAACTTACTCAACCCTCGTATCTGTAAGGTCAACCTTTGCAGTAGTAAGGTCAACCCCTACAGCAGCAAGCTCAACTTATATATCAACAAGGTCAAACCTTACAGACACAAGGTCAACCCCTGCAACATCAGGGCCAATCAATTTACATCTAGGGTCAACAGGTGCAACAACATTACAATTCATATGTCGTACATAATGCTTATCAATGGCCTATGGTAGTTTAATATCAAACCTACCCTCGACAGGATCCACCTTATGGTCAAGGTACCCCTTAGTGGGGGAAAAATCAAATCCCTTATGGTCAAAATCCTCCTCTTTGGAGGCAAAATACTTACCAACAAGGTTGGAACCCACAGGTTTGGCCTCCTCAAAGTCCTTACATGCCTTTTAATCTGCAATTTCCATTTTAGCTACGTTGGAACTGCCTGATGTCTCAAGGCTTATTAATGATCCAGTTCCTACTAAAATTATGAGAAACTTCCCCAAGTTCAAAGGAAAATATAAAGATGACCCTCAAGCCCATATGATGACATATCACTTATGGTGTTCTTCTAATTCTTATTTTGATGATTCTATTTGTCTTTATCTCTTTCAGCGAACCTTGACAAGCGCTGCTACAAAATGGTATATTGAGTTGCATCGAGCTACCTACATCAAATTTAACTCTTTGGCTATGGCCTTCCTCACCCACTTCCAATTGTTGCTTTATTATGAAATTGGTACTCATTTGCTCACATCTCTGAAGCAAGATACTACGACCCATATTTTTTATCATATCCATGAATGGAGACATCGGTGTCACCTCATCAAATTCAAAATTCTTGATGATTTGTTAATTGAATGGTTCACCAAATCATTCGTAGACAAAATTTCCATAGAGATAGCAATGGGTGGGATGTGTTACCGAGGACCATGTTATTTCCCATGCTCAGTATCTAGACTTAGTCTATTCCCAATCTAGCATGTTATATGAAATGTTGCCTGATCCTCCAAGGCCATCTTCGGATCCAACATCTTCAAAGTTTCACATTGCACTACCTGTTTATGGTGTAATCTCAGACTTCCACCAAAGCTTCTGCAAAGAAGAAATTTGTTTCAGATACTAGTTCTAATCATCCTTCAAAAAAATCATCCAATCCTGGTAAAATCTCAAAGGTACACATCGTCTAGTCTACCGCGGCAAATAAAGCCTCGAAAGGTAAGAAAAAGGGTAAAGGCAAAGCCAAAATTGATACCTTGAAACAGGATCCTCCCAAATCATCTGCTGATGATGCCTCCAAATGAAAGCTGAAATACCCTTGACTCGTTTGTGAGGAAGACCATTATACCAAGGATTGTCCCTAACGTGCTGAAGCTAGTCATTTATTGAAAGGGACGTTGGCTGTTTTGAAATAATCATTTCCATCTTAGCAAGACTTAGTTGGTATACCAACCACAATCCTCTGCCTCCTCTGGTTCTCAAGTTTTCATGATGCAGGGTTCATTGCCCATCTCTATTTCTACTCAATCGAAGGATTTTCAAATCCCTCCAAAGTAGACAGTGGAGAAAGAGTCCATTGATGTACCTTCTACTTCTACTTCACCTAGTTCTAGTCCACTCCATATTGAGCAACCTAATAATGAATCTTTTCTCCAACCACCTCCCAAAGGTATGCTTCGGAAATCATCCTATAATCTGAACGCTAGAGCTGCACAACATTACAGTATAGTCTAAGATCTAGCTCAAGCGCGTTCAAAGATGTCTGCTTTGGAAGTCCTCCAGACATGTCCAACAATGGAAATCATTGTTATTTGCTATAGGAGCTATTGATCTCGTTGATTCTAGTTTGATTACTTTCGATATTGAAAACCATGTTCCTCGCCTTCCTCATCATATTTCTTTTCTGATTCAAGTTATTATACAAGGAAATATGGTCCATCGGATTGTCATTGATGAAGGTGCTTCCACTTGCATCATGTCTGTTTCATGTTGGAAAGTCATTGGCTCTCCACCCCTTAACCAAAATCGACTTGAAGCCAAACTATTTCAAGTTTCCTCACTTACCTTTGGTCAGTTTCCTCTTCATATTGACCAGTAACCCCCCACACCAGTTGAATACTATTGGAGTAAGGAATTCTACTACATACTGGAATTGATATTTCGAAGTGTAAAGCCTGCATCTTGGAAACGTGAGATACGGTGCATAGGATCGTTCTCAAGGGAAGATTGTCAATTGTCATTATCCTCACCTTCCCACCCATTGTCATCTTGGCACTTTGGAAAAGCCTCCTGATTAGAGCACTAGTGCTCTCACCTCCAGGACAAGATACGAAGAGTTGAACTATTTTCCCTCTTCTAGAAAATCTAGTAATGAAGTAAATGTTTGTCTCTTCCAATTCTAGCTTCTGGTCTCCAATCATGAAAATTTCCCGATCAATATCCCATAAACTAATCAAGTAGTGCAGCAGCTCATTTTGGGCTCTGAGTCATGTAGTTCTTAAGAATTTTAGCAGCCCATTATTCCTCAAAGCATTCACACATTCTGGATCTTGGGCTTCCTAGTGGTCTTCTACCTCATTACCTCTTTCCTTCCATTCAAGGACCATGTTGTCAAAAATCTCCTACAAAACAATCATTAAACATCAATTAGATGTTTTTCCATGGATTAATACTCAAAAAAATTTCCATAAAAGGAATAGTTTTCCCTATAAATTCTGCCCCGTGGTCATCGCATTTGTTTTTTTTTAACCCACGATGTCATTGCGAGGGCCTTTCAGCTCAGGGGAGACCATCACAGGTCCGATGAGCAAACCCGCGATGTTTGCCCACGCTGTTAAAAATTAAAATCCTTCCCTTTGGCAAGTAAAAAATTGATGAAAACATACAAAAATACAATAAAATGCAAGAGAAAAGGCAGGGCTCTTACCTGCAGCTGATAGTTCAAGAAATGTTGCCCTAGATCTCCCACACCATTCACCTGAAAAATCGAAGAAAATGGAGTAAATATGCACTCACAAATTTACTCCAGTGAAATGGTAAAAATGGTTTTACTTGTCCTATTTATAAGTTTTAAATTCATTTCTGTCAATATATTATTAATATTTTATTATTTTCCTCACTATCAGTGATATGTGGTTATCTTTGTGCAGTTACAGGTACTTTTGGTGGATACTGTGATTATTTTATACTAATTCAATGAGTTATGTTTTATCTCTTTTTCGAACTCGTTAAAAACAAATGAAAAAGGAGCCCCCATGGAGTCATCTTTAAGCTCTTTTCTGACTCTCGAAACATGAAAAGATTGTCGAATACTTGTCTTTTCAAAGTCATTAAGTTAAATGAATTGACATCATCTTTGTATACGTTTACCCCTTTATTGGGCTGAGGTTGACTATTTACGAAAAAGGTACACCTTGGTCAACATGATCAAGAGGTTCTCTCTAATATTTTTTTCTACCTTTTCGGATTCAAGGGACAAATTACGAAAAGGGACATGATGGAGCTTTTTTGTGTCTTTTTCAAACTCTCAAAATATGAAAAATATACCGAGTTATTCTTCTGTTAGACTCGTTAAAAAAAAATTACGATGAAAGACTCGTCACCATGATGAGACCGGTTTTCTCCTTCATAGGACTCGTAAAACTTACTGGGATGGATTCATTTGAAAAATGAACTTATATGACAAGCATATGTTATCCCCTTCAAGCTTGTGATTAAATATTTTGGAGTAATCGCTAGAAATAGTGGGGAAAAATGAAAGTGAAACCTCCTTTGTATAGGCAGCATGTCACTCTTGAAAATGACACTCTTCTACTTCTCGTGTCAGGTTTGGGATATCCTCACTCAGTCACTTGTCCTCCCGAGTTTGGGTGAGCCATTTTGCCTCTCATCTGAGTATTCCGCTTCGTCATCATGACTCTTAGTCCTATGTTGAGTCAAATGATGCCACACTTCGGAGTTGGGTTGTTGATGTTCAAGAGAAGTCCTATCTGTAGTTTATTACCTATACATTGTCTAGCCCTTTTCTATAGTCTTGGATCCTATTCATTTCATCCCACTTTATTCCTAGTTTCATGTCAATGATGGGGAAATTATCATGGCCCTCCTTTGACTAGTTACTTCCTATCGACTTCAGCTCATTATCCAGGAAGACGATTTAGAGACTCCCTTTTAGTACCTTGGAGCTTGCATGCCTTAATGGCAAGTTCTTTGCATTTGACGATATGTTTTCATCATTGCCCTTCGATCAAATGATTCCATGAGTGTTCAAATTCAACTTCTTTTTCACATTCACGAATTGTATTGTTGTACCTTGAGAACCATTGTTATTATTGGTGGTTTCTCTCGTGTTTGTTAATGGTCCACCTCATTGGGCGGTAATCAGGTGGTTTTCTAGCATGTTCGACTTCGACACATTCATTTGCAAGATATAATTCATACTTTGATCGGGTTGAGATGGAGCGCAAGACCCTGAGTCTTGTTTGATGTGACTTAGGTTGCATGGAGTTATGTATTATTCATGATTGTACACATGATTCTGTTATATAGATGGTTGTGACCATACTATGGGACTTTACATTTATGATGATCCTTCTATATCGGATCGTTGCATCCATACCTTTGATCTTAGATTTGTTGATGATCCTTGTCATTTGATGGCTCTCCATACCATGGATCCTTTCACATGGTCCTTATTATCCAAATGGCTACGTCCATACTGTGGATTCATGTTTTGATATCAGATATGTATTTGTATATGCGTCCTTGATTTGCAAGTCTCCTGACAGTGTTTATTCTCGTCCTTGCAAAAGCTTGTATAGCATCTTAGTCATCACTCCCTGTTCTACCTTCATGCTTTAGGGGGCATCTGTTACAGAGTATTTTGTCACACTTCCCTGTGACATACCCTGAAGTGCCCAAAACATGACCATCATGTAGTGTAGTCATTCATATATGCAGCTCTAATCCTCCCTAAAACACTAATTAGAAAATGCCTTGAGCTTCCCCTAAAGGAAATGACTCTAAAACCCTAATTTTAGAATCATTGTTCCCCTGATACTGAAAACCACGATGGTCACTAGTTTCACTATACTAGCCCCGTGATGCCATCGCACCTTTTGTTTGGATACCAACGATGATCCCTAAAAGTAATTTTTCCCAAAGACGACAAGAAGCTTCATGAAGGTTGTTCAGTGTGGTTGAGGTCGAGTTCTCTCCACTTGGCCTTTTGGTCTTATCTCTATGAGCTACCTCCTTGAGATGAGGGCCTTCTCCTATCTTTGGAGATATCCTAACTCCCTTTCCCTACCTATATATTAATCATCTCCCATTCCCAAATGGTTGGTATTTGGCTATTTGAACCCTTATGCTGAGATTGTGCCTACATGCTACTCATTTGGCTTGGAAAAGGAGTGCTTGGAGAGCTTAAGCTTGGACTTGGACATTCACTCAAGGAGAGCTTATTGACATCAAAGATTGGTTATATGCTTCCTCCTTTATACTATTAATATATACAACTACTAGTTCATTTTCCATAAATGTGTATGTTAATGCATCATTTATCTTAATGTTCCTTGATCTGTTTTGCAGGTTACTTTCGATTATGCCATTTGTACTTGCATGCTTTGTTGTGTCTTGATCTCTTGTGCAGGCATTAAAACACTGTGAGTGTTGGCATTATAGTGCATGTGTTGTACTTGATGGAAACCCTCTCATAGAAGATCATATCACTTACATATAACTAGATGAATCTACAGAAGAGATATCAGATGTCGGCATTATGAGCTAAAGTGTGACAAGCTATCTTTTCCATTATGATACAAGTGTTGTCCTTGATGGCAAGATGACAGATTATAGTGAAGCAGATCAGTAGCAAAGAATTGATGATCAGATTACAAAGAATGATGAAAGCTGAGTATCCACGCAGGTTCACTATATACCAAGTCGCGTACAGAGGCAGGATATACGTAGGTTCACTATGTACCAAGTCGCGTATATACGCAGGTTCGCTATATACCAAGTAGCGTATACATGCAGGCTATACTCGCAAGTTTTCTGGGTGTACAAAAATGTGTATACACGCGGGTTTGTTGATCAGAAGTTGCGTATGCATATGCACGCACTTCCATGCACGGAAAAGCGCGTACATGTTGGAAAACTTACCTTTGGTCCGTGGTGGTTAGTCCTTGGAATTTGAACCTATGGTTTTTGGACCATGGCATCTCGACAGACGTGTTGATCCCTAGTATTGAGTTGATGGTATTGGTTTATTATGGTTTTGGACCATGGTATTGAGCAAGGCCTAAGACTATAAAAGGAGAAGAAGATCATTAGGCAAATGCATGGAGAAAGTCTTGAATATCTGATGAAGGATGAGATCCAGTATGCAGGTTATGGGTTGCTTGATCTAAGCTAAGGAGGGATCTCACAAGTTGATGGAGAACAAGATCTAAGGATAGATCGGGATCAAATGGTTTGAAATGAACTATCTCTATATGATTGATTATGTTTATTCTAGATCTGTATACTGACGCATGTAATGATCTGAATTGGGTATAACTTAAGTTTGAAATCGCTGCAAGTCATGATTGAATATTTCTAGATCTATTCGCGGGTTGGCTTTGGTAAAAGCGCGTATGTACGCGGGTTTGGTTTGTCCAAGTAGCGTATGCACCTTAAATGCATGATTTTGATGATACAGTTGGTTTTGAATAGTGTTGCAAAGTTCAGAGTTCTGCTCTGTTTTCTGGTGACTGCTTTTTGTTGACAGGGTTCAGTGATTCAGTATTGGGAGATTCAGAGATTGATAATGCTAGTGTTGATTGTTTGTGAGCTTCAATGATATTGACGGGTCCAGTATGAAAATGTGATGAAACGTGGCCTTCAGATTTAGAGTTGTGTATCCAGTCTGGAAATTGATGAAACGTGGTACCTGGAGGAGAGAAGATTGTAGGTCGGCACCTACGTACTAGTATCTTAGCTAGTACAAGAACTATGGGGGTTGTAGCTCCCTTCCAGGAGAATCTGGAGAACGAGAGAGGGTTGTAGCTCTCTGCAGGTTGCAGCCTGCGTACTAGTAAAGGACTGCACCAGTACATTGTA
>APFE031576807.1:0-18722 GCA_000404065.3 Pinus taeda
GACTCCTTCACACCAACGTAACGTTCATTCTTCCGTTGGCGTGTGGGCAGCACGAGCAGATCCTAAGTGCCCTCCAGCTTCACCTCAATGCCCAATCAATACTCCAAGTCCTCCTGGATGTTGCCCTTCAGATTCAAAGGAGCAGCAGCAATTGAAGGCCAATGGCAAGGCGGAGTTTCTAAGGAGTTATGAGAGTTCCATTGATGCTGGAAAGCACGCGCCAGCAGATCATATTAGCATCGCAGTTGAAGGACCACGGTTTGACGATTCACAAGCTGCTCACACTCAATCCTTTAAATCTAGCAGGAAATTAATTGGCTCAAGTTTCTAATGGCTGCCTCTATTTATACATATTGATGTTTCTCGTGCTCCGTATTCCTTCGTTCAGTTAGAGCTAGAGTATTGTTGTAGGATTTGAAATTAATCATTCCAAGAATAAACATGAATATCCATACCCGTTCATGATTTCATTGCAGGAATAAAAATTGAAAATGGCGGTTTGCTGATCCTGTTTCTTAATTCAATTCCTGTTTCTAAATATTTATTGCAACCGCTGGTTGTTAATGTTAAAAATGTTTAAAAAAAATAACCCATATTGTAAAATGGTTTCATCGTATTAATGATTTTAAAAGATACCATTTCTGTTTTAAACTTAAATATATTTAAAAAATGGATGCTACCATTTCTTTGCCCAGCTAATCCATCTCTTGATTTAGGATATACATCTCAAAGACATCAATGTGGTTAACACATCACAGAGCTAAAAATTATTTATGATATACATCACAAGCAGTGTAGTGGTTAATGTGAAAATTAGATATTTTGAATTAATTTTTATGTTAATGTCTTTTTTTTAAATATGGTTGAGAATATTTGTAATACCTTGGTTCAATATATTAACATTGAATTACACTACTTTATTTTATTTCTTTAAGTGACAGATTATAGACTTGCTAAAACATGAATGTTTAAATGTAATCATCAAAAATTTTAAATTAGTCATAAAATTACACTCAAAAGTAACTTAAAAGTAAGTAAGTTTCATCTTCCAATATAAAACACAGTTATGGGCATGGACATTTTCCCTCCTAACCTTCGTCTCTTGAGACAAGACATCTCAGAAGGGAAATGCTAGATTAAAATTTGGAGGAGTGTGACTATAACAAAACTTAACCTTTGAGAGGAGACTAAGGGAGGTAAGATGCTTCCACTAATAGAGCTCTTGAGTTGTTTGGGGGAGTGGAATTCTATTTGAAACACTAGACTAAATCTGGTTGGGATCAAGTGGTCTTGGGTGAATCGATGATGGTTCTGAATCTGAAATTGTTTTGGATATGCAACTACTCAAGGAGAGTAACCTGATCAAGTGGTTTGGGGTGAATCCATGACGGTTCTGAATCTAAAATTGTTTTGGATATGAAACAACTAAAGGAGAGTTGATCTCAAAGGTTACGAGGAACATTCCCTTCCCTGTGGTTTTGTGGATGGCTGAAAGAAAGAAAGATAAGTCCCTAGAAACCTACTATCCTTAGAGGTGAAAGTTTTTTGTTTGTCTGTAAGGTCCTGAATTGTAATGGATGTTTGAATTATATTGTTCGAAGAATAAATCTAATAATGAAAAGTGGGGTGAAAACCATTGTATTTATATGTAAAGTGTTTCTGGAATCTGATAGAGATATCATGTAAAGAATCTTAACGAGAGAACAATAATAACAGTGACCAATAGGCTAGAACAACATGCCCTTAGGAGGTTTGTGTAGTTCCTGGGCCAGACCAGGTTACAACAGCCTAGAACTAGTTTGGGACTACTCAGAGTTAAGAAAATTGTAAACTATAATAATACTGTAAATTGCATCCGAATATATTTGCATCCAAATATATTGACCAAACAAAAGGAAGGGAAAATACACTTTATAGAAAACTCTAATGCATATTTAAAAAGGAAAGAACTCCAAATATTACTATTGAAATAAAGATCTGATAATGAAAATAGTTTGCTGACCTTTCATAACGCACCTGAAAATAAGTCATTGAGCCAAAAGTGTTCTAATATCAGATAGCAACCATTCATAGATTTGTAATTGTGGAATATAGGTAATTATATTAGAGAATCCAATATACGTAAATCTACCAAACGAGCATTCCTTAAAAGCATTCCATTGAAAGAAACTTTGACCAAGAAACTTTGACGAAGTGGGTGAGACCCCAAAAATCTTATTGACTAAAACAAATTCAATACACCCCGAGAATTAGGAAGGTTCATGTGGCCAAGAATCAATTATAAATATTAAAAGAGAAACATAGTTTTACTTTAACAGACCAGGGTTCTTTCTTAGAGACTAAACTCATAAATAACTACACCAACATTACTAACAGTTGAAAGGTCCATCATGATAACGGTGGATAGAGTTCCAATAGAGTAACAAGGGTATGGTCACCAACATTACTCATAGTTGAAAGGTCCATCATGATAACGGTGGATAGGGTTTAAATAGGGTAACAAGGGTATGGTAGTGGAATTTTATTTCATTTAAATAGTAGATTGTAGCTAAATAATAATAATAAGATTTTGAAAACCCTAGCTCACTACTGCACAAAACTTTGTTAACATTCAACAACTAGAAAAACCCTAGAGGGGCATGGGACCAGTGGTGGAAATAAACTCTAGAAGAAGAAACTAGGGAAGGGGAAGGGAGCAGTGAATTTTCAAGCAAATTGATGAAGTCACCATGGAAGAATTACTTGTAAGAGACCAACCAAGTAAAAAAAATATTAATGTAGCACACCATGACTTTACACTAAAAGAAAAGAAGCTCATCAATAAGTAAACAATCATAAAACGGTTGACCTCAGCAATTCACTATTATTCAAGGAGCATTAAAAGACCAAGATAGAATGACAAAAGACAAATTAAGGAAATAGTAAAATGATTCACTATTATTCAATGAGCATTAAAAGACAAAGACAAAAAGAAAAAAGACAAATTGAGGAAACAGTAAAATGTGAATGATAAAATTTATCTCTTCAAATACCCTCATCTTCTGCAATTACCCTTCTAAAGAGTATATCCCATTAGCACATGCATGAAGCAAGACATGAAACAAATTTATTTGGAGGAAAGCATGAAAGAATTTAGTCTAATTGCATGTTAACATGGGAGAGGATGTAATTGTAACTTACCTGTATAAAAAAACATAGTGTGTGACTTACCTGTGTAAAAAAACATAGTGTGTGACATTCTAGAAATCCCTTCATTCTCACCAATCTTGTAGGATGAGTGCTAATAGGCATAATTTTCAAACCCTCGGACCTCAAGGTTTAAGTCATATGGATTACTAAGCGAGTATACATAGAGAGATGAGGGTGTCCGTATAAAATGAAACCTTAGTTTCCAAGTTGCAGAGTTGTATTTTCATAGAGGGAAACTAGGAAAATGAGTCGCATATGATGTTGGGGACCCTCCAAACACCCCCTTCGATTTACATTGTCTATCGGAACACAATCTTGGAGATTTGTATATCTATTACAAGTCCCTAGAACTAAGAGTGTTATATGACATGTGATGGGACGAGATCCTAGATAGATCAAAATTTAATGTCGCTCAATACATCATATGGCCACTACGAGATTCACCCAAGGAGTCACAAATTTCATTCAAGTCATACAATTAAGTTAAGATCGAGGTCTGAGAAAATAATCACTTAGTTAATGTTGCATATAACATGGATATATAAATCAAATCAAACATCCTATTCAAGTCATACAATCAAGTTAAGCTCCACGTCCGAGACAATCATGACTTAGTTACTGTTGCATATAACATGGATACATAAATCAAATAAAACATCCTTTAATGCAGTCTAGATCAACTCATACATATATACATTGTGAGATTAATTACAACATATATAGCATGGTAAAAATATTAGATATATGGTAAACGAAAATTTTTAGGGTAGGTTACACTTGGTATGAGAGTCGAGGTTTCTACACTATGCTATAATTGGGCATGATAATACAAAATTGTATTGTATGGGTAGAAGAGAGTGGAAGCAAATGTGCATGGGAAATAGTGTGACTTTCCCTCACAAGCAAGACCCTTTATATCTAGTTCAATACCTTTTGTAGGACCCAATTGAGAAATGTGGATACGATTACGAGATGACCATCATAATACAATGGCCGTGCTACTAGAAAACGTGCAATAGCTAAAGGCTAAAATGGAAAATTTAAGGGTAGATAATGGAAGTATGATGAATGAATAAGAATGGATACTGAAAAGTTTAATGCAGAGACAAAATCATAGAAATTCCATCCCTATCCATCATAATTGAAACATAGCAAATTCCCACAGTAGGTCGGAGGAAAATATACTTGAAAGGAGTTACACGGAAGAATAAGAGGGTGATAGAGGCAAAAATGAGGAAGAGTGAAGAAGTTTTCCTAGGAGTAATATGTGGAAAGGTGCTAAGAGAGGGAAATTCGAATTACATGGAGAATTTAGAAAGATAAAACCCCTGAGCTCTCATGGAGAGGTAGAAGAGGCAACACATTCATGGTTATTTAATATGAATAAGTACTTCCAAATTTATGAACATGATGATAATTTGAAAGCTCGCTTAGAAATTTACCAACTATAGGGAAAAAAAATCTTATGATGGGAAGAAACGAAGCCAATTCATGGAGTTGAAAAATAGGTAATCACCTTGGAAACTTTCCAGAAATATTTCAAGGGAATGTATCTAACTGAATGATTCTACAATGATAATGCGAAAGGGTTCCATGATCTTCAATGTAGACAACTAACCATTGATGAATTCATGGAAAATTTTACCTCCTTATTACAATATTTTCCCTGTATACACGAAGAAAAGGCTAAGGTGCAATTATTTATCAACAATTTTCCAACACACATTAAGGAACAACTAGAACTCGATAATCCTAAAACGATGGATAATGTTGTAAGGAAAGCCCAAACTTGTTATCAAGAAATATAACAGAAACATAATAATAAGGCTTGGGTAGCTAAGAAAGGAAAAAAGAATCCACAAAATGATAAAAATAAATCTTAGAAATTCCCATAGAAATCAACAAGGAAAATCCATGGAGAAGGGTCGGAAAAAACCTTGTTCACAAAATGAATCAAAATTTGTAGGACAGACAACCATACTGGAATCCAACTAGCCAAGAAAACCACCATTATAGTGTTGGGGTTGTGAAGGACCACATTATATAAAGAATTGTCCCTATTGTGGAATATTTGAGCAAGTAACAAACATTTAGTAGGCTTCAACTCTGGGTGAAGTGGCAAAAGGTATACCTAAAATCAATGTTGCACTAGAAGATCATCAAGTAGAATATCAACCTACCATGATTGAATTTGACGGTAAGATCTTCAAGCACACGATTCTATTCTAATAGACTCTGGAACAAGTTTAAGTTACATAAGTCCTAGGATGGTGGAATTATGTCATTTACAAGTCAATAAATTTAAGACCATGTGGTTGGTTGAATTAGCCATAGGGGGATAAGGGAGAGTAATGGCTAAAGTAGAAAACTATTTAGTTGGATCGGTGGACCAAACTATAATAGTAAATTTATATGTTTTACCTTTAGGGTCCTACGATGTCTTAATTGGTATGGATCTGGTCAACGCTCATTCATCTCTTGTAAACTGTAAGGAAAAGACAATAAATTTCTTGAATGGGGAAGGATATGAAATTCAAGGAATTAAGAGGTATGTGGGATTAAGTCCAATTATAACCTCACAAATAGGGAAATTTATTAGGAAATACTGCCAAATCTATGCAGCTTATTTGGGATATACCAATTATAAGGAGAAAACAACAATGTTAGAAAACCTGTCAATTGTTCAGGACATTTTTGGGGTATCTCTAAAGGAAATACCTCAACTACCACCTAAACAATATAGCCATTGACTTAGTTCCAAGATTTTCCCTAGTGTCCAAGCCACCCTACTGGATGAGCATACCAGAGTTTATAGAATTGAAAATTCAATTACAAGAATTGTTAGACAAAAAATACATGCATCCCAACGTGTCACCTTGTGGAGCCCCATGTCCTCTTTGTTAAGAAGTAGGATGGCACTATGATGCTTTATATCGATTATCGGTAGCTAAAAAAAATTGACTATCAAAAATAAATATTAACTACTAAGGATTGACGACCTATTCGATCAAGTCAAAGGTTATAATATATTTTAAAAAATTGACTTGCGTTCGTGGTACCATCAAATAAGGACAAGGGAAAAACTCATTATAAAGATTATAAATTTCCTGTTTTCCATTTTGGGCTCACTAATGTCCCAACCACATTCATGCATCTTATGAATAGTATATTTCATTCCTATTTTGACAAATTTGTGTTGATTTCTATTGATGATATCCTAATTTATTCTAGGAATACGGAGGAACACAAGAAGCATCGACATATAGTATTATAAAATTGCAGGAGAGTCAATTGAATGGATAACAAAATATCAACCATGTTTGATCAACTAGAATACTTGTTGACGAGAACACGTATTATAAGGATAAAAAAACTAGAAATGGTTTTTATTTTATTATTGATGAATGTCAAGAAGGGGTGGGAGGCATTATAATTCAATAATTTCGATTCATGACCTATGGATCTCAAAAATCGAAAGAACATGAATAACCATATTCTTCTTATCATCTATACTTAGCTACAATAGTTGATGCTCTCAAGGTATGACGAAATTATTATTGCGGAAGAGATTTATCTTAATGACTAACCATAGCATCTTGAAGAGTTTTTTTTAAGAAACCTAATCTAAACGCTCAAGAAGTCTGGTGGACTACTTTTCTTGGTGAATTTGACTTTGATATAAAGTATGTGAATGATAAGGATAATTGGGAAGTGGATTCTCTTAGAAGAAGATTGAATTGCGTATATGAAATCACTTACAATCAACTGAAATTTGTTTTTTCCAATTAGATTAGAGATGCTACCTTAAAATATCTTTAAAACCATTTACTATGGCATCATGATGAAAAATAAAGTAGTCCTGAAAGGAGGACGAGATATGATATTAATAATGAATTTTTTATTTATTTATAAAAATCAAATATATGCTCATGGTCAACAAATTTTTAAGCAATTTATTCTTGACAAATATCATGGAAATCCATATGTTGCACATTATGGTGACCATAAATTAATTACAATTATACGAAAATATTACTTTTGTCCTCAAATGAAGAAAGAAGTGACCTAGTACTTGGTGAAATGCTTGGAGTGCCAACAAGTAAACTCTGAACATCAACACCTAGTAGGTCTACTCTACCCACTACCCAGTCGTCAATGAAAATGGAAAATATTAACGCTATATTTTATTATACGTCTACGAAGGTCTAAAAAGAAGAATGACTCTATAACAGCGGTGGAACATGAGAAGCATCCACATATAGTATTATAAGCATTTCATGAGAGCCGATTGTATGCCAAATAGATTAAATATGAATTCTATAAAGATCAGGTACAATACCTTGGATATAATATCACTCAATATGGGAGAGGAGCAGACTCTAATAAGATTGAAACAATAATGGAGTGGCTTGTACCCAAAAATGTTCTAGGCATTCGATCCTATATTGTGTTAACCGTATGTTATAACCATTTCAATGAAGGATTTTCTAGAGTAGCATAACCCCTAACATCATTGTAGAAGAAAGAAAAGGCTAAAACACTTGTTGACCACAAGATGTATTCTAAGGACAAAAAAACTGGAAATGGAGATTATTGTCTATAATGATGCATGTGAAGAAAGGGTGGGAAGCATGATAATGAGAGAAGGCCGAGTCATGGCCTATGAATCTAAAACATTAAGAGAAGGCCGAGTCCATGCTCTCAAGGTATGGAAACATTTTTTATTCGGGATGAAATTTATCTTAATGACTAACTATAAAAACTTGACTAGGTTTTTTAAGAAACCAAATATAAACACTTGAGAAGTGTGGTGACTTATCTTCTAAGTAAATTTGACTTCGCTATAAAGTACCTGAAAGCTAAAGAGAAATGGGCAGTTGACGCTCTAAGTAGGAGATTGAATTGTGTATAGAGTCAACTGAAATTTATTTTTTCTAATTAGATTAGAGATGCTAACTTAAAAGATATTGAATACCATTTCTCACGGCAGCATGATAAAAAAAGAGTAATCCTGAATAAAGTATGTGATATGATATTAACAATGACAATTTCTTGATTTATAAAAAGTGAATCTATGTTCCTGACCAACAAACTATTAAGTAATTTATTCTTGACAAATATCATAGAAATCCATATGTTGCACATTGCAGTGACAAAAAATTAATTACAAATATAAGAAAATATTACTTTTGTCATGGAATGAAGAAAGAAGTGACCCAATACTTTCTTAAACTCTTGGAAGGCCAGCAAGTAAAGGTTGAACATCAACACCCAGCTGGTCTACTCCACCCATTGCCCATTCCTGAATGGAAATGGGAAATATTAATGCTAGATTTTATTACATGTCTATGAAGGTTGAAAAAGAAAAATGACTTTATAACAGTGGTGGTATACAAACTAAGTAAAACTTCTCGTTTCATTCTTGTGCAATCATCTTACAAAAATGTGAAAATTACTGATATTTTTATGAGAGAGATCTTTAGATTACATTGAATATCCAAAATGGTAATCTCTGATAGGGACGTAAAGTTTACCTCCACTTTTTGGAAGCCTCTCTTCACTAATTTAGGTGCCCAAGAGAAGTTAAATACTTCTTACCATCAACATATGGATAGGAAAATTGAATGAGTGAACTAGGTACTAGAAGATATGTTGAGAATGTATGTGATGTAAAAACCTACTAAGTGGGTGGATTACCCTTCCCTTATAGAGTTTTGTAACATACCCCAATTCCATACAATTTATGTTTGTTCGCACAAACTTACTAACTAAGGTATGACTTCGAAATTTTGGCATTGTCCATTTTTCTTTGCAATAACGAGTTTATTTTGTTGTAAAGAGATTATCTTGGTTTCTAAAGTTTCCACAAAATTGATTTTTTTTATTTGTACGAGGAATAGAATACATTCAATAGTATTTTAACTACAACTGGTCTGTCATATATTAAATTAACATCACGGCCTTATAAAATTATGTTTTCAATAGGGTTACCTTTACTCTATTTTACCAAATATAAATTGTAAACGTTTATCTTACCACATCTACTTTGATGTTTTTAAGAATTACATAAGATCTTTTGGAGCTCATTCTTGTATCTTTGAATAATCTCTAGGTTATCTAGATATATTATAATTTGGTTATGGAAATAACCCACGCTTTTACGTAGCATTTTTACATTCATGGTAATTACATTATAATCACCATGAACTAGGTAATAGGATTTGTATGGTGTTAAATTTCCTCTCTCTAATTTATGTAATAATACTACCAAACGTTTGACATGTAAAATTGTGTAAATAAAATTTGGATAATTGTGTGTTGGTGTCTTAAGGACCCTTGCTATATAAGACCCTTGCTATGATCCTAGGTATATAGATTCATAGGACATCCTTGGCTTGGGCAATATCTAACTACAAAAAGGAATTATTACTCCTTTGAAAACTCTACTATCTCGAATTCCCATGAAATTTGTGTATTTCTATAGGAGTCATGGAAAGGTGGGTAGCGAATTGGTTATTGCCATATAATTCTTACCCTACTGATGGTGAGGTGCATACCATGAACTGTTTAGATGGACAATTTGGATATCTTCAATTGATCTAATGGCTAAAATTCCACTTTAAAAACTCTATCATTCGACATGGCGTGACACCTATTCTCTATCACGGTTTCATTTTGTAACCTGGTGTCTTGCACTTGGAGAATCACCTTGATCATGATATAGGTTCCTTGCACCTGGAATATAATACCCAATATAATGACATATGCATACATCTTTGCTTCTACTTTTAGATGGCATTATAGGTTAGGTAAAGTAGTGTAGTGATTGGTGAACAAATTCTAGAAATTTACAAGTAGCTGACCATGCTAGGGTTAATGCTCATGTTCTTTTTACTCATTGAGTAAATAATCTTAATTTTTGGTGGAATGATTTTACTACGTATAGCATTGCTACTTACCTAACCTCTTACACAGCTAAACCCCTTTATGTAAAATCACAAGTCCCTTTTTATTTTGAAAATTTACTCGCTCTCACATAACTACTTCCCTTTCTAGACTAAATTCTCATTTGGTTCGACTAACCCCTTTTCTCGCAGGGTTCATGGCACATATTCATAGCCCCATGAAGGTATTGGTTGGAGGGTACTTTCTCTACCGGCATAGAATGATAAAATTTCCTTAGTAGCTAAATATATACATATTCATTACTTCCGGGCCTTCGAACTCTATTTTTTCTTTTCCTTCAATACCAATTTGGGGAAATAGGGGTTTCTCCATTTGCCTAATTTCCTTTTTTGGGGTTTCTTTTTCCCCTATTGATATATGCATTTTGTGTGTGGATCATTTATTTTCTTTCATTATAAAGTATTGCATCCATACTTTGTGCAGGGATGGTTTTCACCCTTTTTAATATCAGGTAAATCTTGAACTCCAATAACATGTAGAAATTATTTCCTTAAATATGTGACATAGATTTCGCTAGCCTCTAACATCCTTCCAGTATCCCTTTTATAGGTAGGAATCCTTTATTTGGCTTGGGGTTTCTAGTTTCAAGAACGACCATTGAGCCAGATCCCTGATCCTTAGTCATTATCTTGCAGGTATATGGTCATTGTTTTCCCTTAGCGTTGTAGAGGGTTATGGAGACATAGATGAATTGTAGATTAGAAATGGGGTTAAGGAAAATTTTCCACACTATTTTCATGATTTTATTTTTTTTCAATCATTGCGGATGTATTTAGCTTATGGTCGGTCTTTTTCCCATGTAATGTGTATGTATTTATGAAAATTACTCTAGAAATGTGATATATAACCCATTAATGGTCCTAAGTTATATTATACTAACTACTGAACCCTCAGGACTAATAATTTATGTAGTGTAAAGTCTAAATATTATCATTCACATTTATAATTCATGAAGAGCTCACCTTATGGGATCCATATCAAAGTTTTGACATGTTTATAATGAAATTTTATTAACTCTTTTTAGAATAATGATTTTTGTTGTGCCTGTGTGCGCACATATTTTGTTCTCAATTTTGTTATTCAAAAATTTCATTGAACTTGTGTTCCTGAAAGTAAATTTATTTCTATATAACTGAAATTGGCTTAATTTTCATATTAGTCCATGCCATCTGGCAATGGCCAGGGACTATAGTAATCGAAATCATGATTTTTAGCATTAATTCACGCGGTTTAGTGACGGTTTATACATTAAGTGTGCGGCTTATGCAACCCGGTTCGTATGTTAACTATATGGTTTTTTGTTTCATCATCTTTTTTGGCCTCTTCCCGAGGAGAAGAGGCCAAAAGAATATCTTATTTTTATTTTCGACTTCCGTTGTTTTCATTATTTGGAAAGTGGAGATTAATTCTAGCACTAAAGGAAAATTGCATTGACATCTGAGGCGTATGTACACCCAAAAAAATATTTAACCAAAGTTTTCTGTACAGGTGGCTTTACGGACTCTGGTCACAATATTCTGAAGGCTGGTCCACATGTCTTCTCCTCTATTATAGGCTTGACACGTTTCCCTAACCGCTTATCCGCTTGACACATTGCTTGACACATTTCCCTTAAGCTTATTCTCTGCATATTTGAACTCATTCGAGCCGTATTCCTCTGTATCTCCATGGGTGGCACTCAGACTCTGATCCTTTACAGTGGAATCCCTGTATCCGACGTCACCGGCCATATCCACTTTGCTGGAATTGAACCCACAGACTTCACCAGCTCATTGAATCAGTTTCTCCATAGCGGGTTCTTCAATTATAGCTGGCTTCATCACTCCAGAAGGAAGTGGAGGAGATTTACAAAGGTAAAGCTGTCCTCAATTCTCTCTGTTTCTTCCAGATCATCCAATACATTTTCTTGCGCTTCTTTTCACCCGCTGTAATGAGGAAGTGCATCAAATTCAGTTTGAAGAGTTAAATCTGGTGTCGTTGTACCAGTAGTACCAATATCTTGGACTTGATGCGTCATGTAATCATCTGATTTCTGCAGATCATAAGCAGCTTCTTTCAACTGCAAAATTGGAGCGATGCCTGCCGATGACTGACCTGTGACCATTAAATCAAGAAATTAAAGTATTGCAATGTGTTTAGTGACGGGAAACATAAATTCAAAGTGTGGTGTGTAGAGCTATAGATATACCTGGAGCTGCAGGCACATCCTGCTGTCTTCTCGCCATTTAACAATATTAATATTTCTTACAACAACTCTATGAAGGAGTATTGATCAAGCTCTTTCATTACGAATACTTACACGGGTACTAGTAATATGCATAATCCGTATGTGTTTCTTATTTATATAATGTGTAGAGCTTATAACTCATATAAAAGAACACCTTATACTAGTAGTGCTTAGTTAATACGAGCGGTTAAGCTAATGTATTATGCGTAATCAATGATGTGTACATTATACAAGCTTCTAACCTGATTAGAACAATGATAGTATAGATTATGGAACTGCTTATCCAACATAGATAGTATTATACTTTAGTAGCTTGAGCACTAACCTCATATTAGTCATTGAACATGAGTTACATTGGTCTAATCAATAGAGCTAGTACTAAAGGTTAGAGTGTACTTACTGAAAGGCATCACAGTGAAAAACAGTTCTGATTATTTCTTCATGAATCTGCATTCCATCTTCCAGAGCTGCCAGGCTCGCACATGCTGATAGAACAGTCGTAAACGTCTTCAAGCTAGGCTCCAATCCCACAAACTGTGTTTGCCAGAAACGTCAATCATGGTGGTCCAGGAGACAACATCTCGCTGAGGCATTTTGTCAAATACTTGGCGTGCAATCTCTGTTCTTCCACATTTTTCATACATATCTACAAGAGAATTTAACACAACAATATCAGAATGAAAGCCACATCTGATTATCTCTTCATGAATCTCCATACCCCGTTCTAGATCTTTCAATTTCGCACACGTAGGGAGAACACTGGAAAAGGTGAACTGATTAGGCAGTATGTTTGTTCGGTGCATTTGATAGAAGATATTTATGGCCTCCTGGGCAATCCCATTCCTGGCATAAGCTGCAATCATTACAGTCCACGAAAAATGATCTCTCTGAGGCATTTGATCAAAAACTATGTGAGCATCTGCCATACACCCGCAACTAACATACATGTTAACAAGCATGTTGTTTAAATACCTGTGAGGCGTTAATCCGCTCTGATGGATGTGGGCATGGATTAGTCTACCGGCCAGTAATGCCCTATTCTCAATGCACTCCCACAACATATAAATGTACATGGAAGAATGTACGAGTTGGTCAAGGAAATGCAAAGAATCCAGAGCCTCCCTCAATTGGTTTTCATCATCAGGGCGGTGTGAGAAAGAAAGGGCATTGAATGCTTGTGTATTAAGAGTAGTGGTGAATAGCAGCATTCCCTCAGCTCATGCTCGCTGCTACTGCATGTACTAACCAAGCTTCTAAGTTTTTTCACTTAGCTATCCAACATGCATAGAATGGTACTTGTCACTGTTGTCCTGCGGTTCAGCCATGTTTCGATCATGCATTATGCATTATGTTCAACCACCTCTCTTGTTATGTTCAAATAGGTTTCTGTGGCACTTGTTTTGTCTCTCGTGGTGGGGCCAAAAACCCTGCTGGCCTTCTCTTAATGAATAATGTCGGTCCTTTAATTTTTTTTATATTTTTACGTGTGATTTGTACTTTTTCAGAAGTGGTATTTTATTTTTTGGGTTTATTTTTTTTGTAATTTATATTTTCGAGAAAGAAGTGGTTGCTAATGTGGTTTTTGAGATTTTCTAATATTATTCAAAATTTAATGCGAAACCTTCATTGTATTATTTAAATTTATTTTTAATTGTATAATTTTCCATTTTTTACCATCAATTTCAAACGCCCAAAAACTGCAAATGACCCTTCACATATGTTTAATTGATTACGGGAAAATAATAATTGTGATGACAACACACCGTAACTGTGGCTTTATTCTGTTTTTAGGATATTAAACAATTTTTTAGCAACATAATTTCTGCTGCTAGCCGATGTATCCAGTACAAAACTAAAGAAAGAGGAGACAGGGCGTTTCGAACCCCATACTCCAAACACGTATAATTGACGGTTGTTCTCCATGTGTTTTCCAACATTATTTACTGACCACCTCCTATTACATGCTCTATTAATGCATTTTCAAGCAAATGGTCTGCACATAGAACCATACTTCAGAGGTTAAACATAGTATTTGATATTTGAAAGAAATGAGACCATGATTAGAAATTAGTGATAATGTTGATTACATATCTAGGAAACTGTGTTTTTCGTAAAACCTTCCAGACTATATGTATTTATTCGAGCATGGTTCACATGTGAATTGATAAAAGGAGTTTCAATGTTACATGTGGGAAAAGTATGAAGCCCAGGTACTACTGAGCATTTTATGAATCAATTGATCATCCATGTGCATCCCCACGCTCCTAGCAAAACCACTAAGCTTGCAAAGGGCTTCTGTGTAGGAGAAAAAAGCATCTTCAAATGCATAGAGTTGGATTGGATTGGTAGTAGTGGATTGGTAATAACTAAATGACATCGGCAGGATTGCGGTTTCATGTTATGGAAGAGACAAGAGGTATCTAAGACTTATGTTGAGGATCCAACTGATAGTTCGATATCCCATGGGTTTGTGGATCCATTGAGTAGGTTTCCCATCGGCACTGTACTTTCTTACTTGCCTCTAGAGAAGAGGTTCCATACAATAAATCTTAAGCGGTATTGAACTAGCGCTTTATACTGAGAGTGAAAGTTGATGCACTTTCGTCCTAAGGTTGTCCATGCCAAGAGGTACTACTAGCCTAGCCTTGAAACTGTCTTTAGTGAGTTAGTGAGTAAAATAGCTCACCTGATGCAGTCCCACCTACCAGCCACTATATATCTCTTACTACCTTCAACCTGTGATCGACATCTATACCTCTTGGCAGTTCCTATATAGAAACTTATTCTCTAGAACTTCCCGCCTAAGAAGAGATATAATCTTCTTGCTCTCTACGTTCGAACTTCTGCATGCATGCTTTGTTAAGGTTCTGCTGCTATTCCGCATTGAACTTGCCCATGTTCTGTCTCTGGCCTACAATTGAATGGCAAGCCTTAAAACTTGGCTGGCGGTAGATAGGGAGTCCAGATATAAACCTACTTCTCACACCACTCAGCTTACATCAATCAGAACTGCTAAATCCACACGAAGCTCTACAATTTATTAGTGCATGGAAAAAGGGAGAGAGCTAGCAGTGTCCAATATACCCACTCTACATTTCAGTTAAAGGGTAATGGGTAAAGAAGTAATGTAACAACATGAACAACATGAATTTATCCCTGTCTCAGCTAGCGTAGTGGCAGTTCACACACAGTTTCATGTCTCGCCTATGCACAGCGTTTCTTGGCAAGCATCTCTCTGCGGGACTGCATTCTTGGCAAGCATCGAGAAGACCTGTTCCTATTTTTGTGATCAGGTAACATTACCCTTCGGAATTTTGTTTCCTTCTATCTGCATCCATTGTGTATTTAATAGATTGTGAGTTCTTAATTGGATTTCAAACCTAGCTAGACTGCCTAGCCATATTCTGAATGTGTTTCTTGACTAATTGTTTTCACTTGATTCGAGTATTGCTGGGTAACATTACCTTGGATGGTTTACAGTTTGGTTTATCAGGGTTATATGGCTACTGCATATTTGTTCCTAGTTTACTTTGAGAACTTCACGAAATTGTTTACTAGAAGCCTTCTTATGTTACAGATTTATGGACAATGACTGTCCCTATGGAGAATTCGCCTACTCAGATGGCAAAGGATGCAGTTCAGTGCCGCTATAATAAGGTATGATTCCTATTTTTTGTTTTTTATTAGGGTGCAGTCTTTGTTGGTCCACCTTGCTTTTCAATGCATGTGGTCTTATACGATTTGATATTTGTGTTCTACTGCATTTTCAACATTAGATCAGTTAGATATATAAAATGCAGTGGCTAGGTTTGTACTTTTAATTCATTGCATATTTTATGCTGGTTAATTTCCAGGCCATTGAATTGGAACAAAGGTTGAGAAATTCAATCCAGGCAAAGACCCCATCTGATCCCAATATTTGGGGTCAGATGCGTGAGAATTATGAATCTATAATACTTGAAGATCATGATTTTTCTGAAGCACATGAAATTGAGCATGCACTTTGGCATTTTCATTATAAGCTAATTGAGGAGTTTAGAGCTCGAATGCGAAGTACTGAAATGGCAACTAATAGTAACAATCCATCACAGGGAGGCAAAAGTGTTGTGAGGCGAGATCAAATTCATAAAATCCCATCTGTTTTCAAAAGTTTTCTTTCTGAGGCAACTGGATTTTATCATGAGTTAATTTTAAAGATCAAAGCCAGATATAGATTTCTGGTTGATTACTTTTCTCATCAAGGTCAAGATTATTTGGGACCAATAGAAGATAAAACCAAGTCTGTGGATTTGAGGAAAGCTCAAGTTTCTTGTCATCGTTGTTTGATATACTTGGGTGATCTTGCCCGCTACAAGGAACTTTATGGAGAAGGGGAATCTTCAGGCCATGATTTTTCAGTTGCAGCAAGATACTATGTGCAGGCTGCCTCACTTTGGCCATCAAGTGGAAATCCCCATCATCAGGTTTGATCTCAATTTGTGGGTCTTTGCTTGTTAGTCTTTCTTAGTTTATTTGAATCTGCCTCCAAAGTGAGCAAACTAAAGTATTAATTTGTTGTGGAAAGTAACTAGATGTATTATTGTTGTATTACTGCAGCACCTATTCTAGAATTAATTTATCTTTGTATTATTAAATCATATTGATATCAAGGGAGAAAATGTTTTTATTCTGGCATTTTCTCTTATTAGCAAGCCAAGCTATGAGAATATTACCAAAAAGGTTTGTTTTATGTGGGTTGTGCTTTATGCAATCTTATTTCCTCTTTGGGTTCTATTTGAAATAACTTCTGAGAAGAAACATTTTTTCCACCCAAACAAATATAATATCTTGAAAGTTTGATGTGAGGATGTCTTGTTTACTAGAATGGTTGTCTAACATCAGTGATTTTTCAGTTGCAGCAAGCTATTATGTGCAGGCTGCCTCACTTTGGCCATCAAGTGGAAATCCCCATCATCAGGTTTGATCTCAATTTGTGGGTCTGTTCTTGTTATTCTTTCTTAGTTTATCTGAATCTGCCTCCAAAGTGAGCAAACTAAAGTATTAATTTGCTGTGGAAAGTAACTGGACGTATTATTGTTGTATTACTACAGCACCTATTCTAGAATTAATTTATCTTTGTATTATTAAATCATATTGATATCAGGGGAGTAGATGTTTTTATTCTGACATTTTCTCTTATTAGCAAGCCAAGCTATGAGAATATTACCAAAAAGGTTTTTTATATGTGGATGGTGCTTTATGCAATCTTATTTCCTCTTTGGGTTCTGTTTGAAATAACTTCTGAGAAGACACATTTTTTCCACCCAAACAAATATAATATCTTGAAAGTTTAATGTGCATATGTCTTGTTTACTAGAATGGTTGTCTAACATCAGTTTCACAATGGCTGTGCAATGGCTTCCTGAACGGAGGCATTTTTCACTCGGTGTTCCAATAGTTATCATTGGAACTAAACTAGGTAAACGATCCTTTCCTTTGTTACATATTTTTAATTGAAAACCTTTCGAAGATAGAAAAATGTTTCCAGAAGGTTTTCCTGCTTACTAAAGTAAGTGTTTGAATCCAGATTTTCCATTCTTATAAAACGCATTAACATTTACACCAAATGACAAGTAGATGTGCATAAATTGATATCCTATAAGTTAGACTAGTAATATATTAACTATCTGCCTTTTAAGCAAAGCCTGCCAGTATTTTCTCATAACATAATATTTCAAGATTACATGTATGTGACAGATCAGTTGAGTCGGGACTCGGGAGCATTGGATGTTTTCGACATTTATGTTCTTTTAATGTGCATCTCAGCGAGTCTTTGGCTGGTCATATGCTTTTCAAATAGAGTATGTAGATGCCATAATGCCATAGATAGGGTATAAAATCATCAGTTTTTTACTGCTTCGCGCACAACTCATATTCAACAATTTTAGCTTAGCTAGTAGTCCCTTTTTCGTATTTAGAGCATTTGAAGATGACTAGTGGCTTCCTAAACTGAGGCATTTTTCACCCGGTGTTCCAATAGTTATCGCTGGAACTAAACTAGGTAAACGATCCTTTCCTTTGTTACATACTTTTAATCCAAAACATTTCCAAGCTAGAAAAATGTTTCGAGAAGGTTTTCCCTGCTTACTAAAGTAAGTGTTTCAATCCAGATTTTCCATTCTTATAAAATGCATTAACATTTACATCAAATGACAAGCAGATGTGCATAAATTGATATCCTATAAGTTAGACTAGTAATATATTAACTATCTGCCTTTTAAGCAAAGCCTGCCAATATTTTCTCATAACATAATATTTCAAGATTACATGTATGTGACAGATCAGTTGAGTCGGGACTCGG
>APFE031576808.1:14835-91695 GCA_000404065.3 Pinus taeda
CTTTCAGGGAAAGGAGGTGTGGATGAAGATGCAGGTTGCTCAACTATACGAGTTGTGGGGGTTGACTCTTTTTCTTTTCCTTTCTGAGTGTTTGGGTTTTGAAGAGATGCTTCAGAACCTTTATTGACTCAAGAGAATCTTCCTCAAAAGTAATTTGCTTTCAAGCATCTATAGAAGGTTTTTCTAAAACTCTACTAGACATGAGTTTACATCGTTGAGAAGAACAATCATATAGGTTGTCCTTCTACCATGTAAGCATTGTGAGCATTTTTATTGTTAGGATTTGGCAATGGCTGAGCTGGAAGTTGATTTTTCTTTTGTTGGAATGGAAGCAAGAGTTGGGAATTTGGATTTTGTTGAGAAGGTTGTTGTTGTTGTGGAAATGGCAATGAAAGTTGTGGGTTTTGATTTGGGAATTGTGGAGCTTGTGGATTTTGAAAAGATGGAGAATATTGATAAAATTGAGCAAATCTCCTATAAGGATTTTGCATTCCTTGTGCCCATTATTGATATGGATTTTGAGGTTGGGGCCAAGGTTGTTGCTAAGGATTCCAATTTAGTGGGGGTTGAAAATTCATAGGGTTGTTAAAACCTTGAGTTTGTTGCCCTTGCCAAGGTCTTCTTGCAACAAAACAGAGAGATTCTACTGAATTTGGATCTTCTTGAAAGACAGCTTTGAGTCCAGGAATTGAAGGACAATCCTTGGTCTCATGATTCTCTGAGCAAATCATACATGTTTCTACAACTTTTGCATCCAAGGGGCATTCCCTTAGAGCATGTTTCTTCCTACATTTCAGACAAAAGATGGCTAGAGCATCAGTTTATGCTTTCTGCTTGTTTTGAATTTTAATGGTGTCTATTTGTTCACTAAGGCTCCCTAAAATATCAGTTTTGAATTCATCAAGCATATTTCCAATCTCTGCCCTACTTATTGATCCAGTTGCAGATTTGTTTGCCCTGATAAGAGAAGGATCTCTAGGCCCTTTTCCTGTTTTAGATTTTCCTCTCGAGAGATGGACACATAGTTCTGCTATGTCACGAAGCAGAAGTTGAGAGATGTCTCCCTTCCCCATCATGTTTAAAATATCTATCCATTCATCTCTGATGGCTTTCAATAAAAGGGCTTTCAAATTTTCCTCATCTAAGTTTCTCATCTTTGCTCTTTTTAAGCTGTATTGAACTTTCAAGTAAATCCTCCAAGTTTTCATCTTCTTTTTGTACCATTTTGAATACCTCATCCTTGTGATTGGTGGGCATACAATAGTCCAGGTATCTATCCAAAAATGTTTGTTTCATATCATTCCAAGTCCTAATAAATTGGGTGACTAATCCCATGAACCATTTCAAAGCGGCTCCCTTTAATGTTGAAGGAAACAGTTTGAGTTTTTGAGAGTCTTCCATATAGTCATAGGTTCGGCACACGACCTCAAACTCAAACAGAAAGGTTTCGGGATCCTCACTTCGCAATCCATAAAAGTTGGGGAGGACAGATGGTGAGATATTTTTCATCGTTGTGTGAGTTTCCTCATCAACTATAGGGAATCCAAACGAGTTATCTCCTTCCCTATTTCTCCCATTATTACCTCCACCTCCACCATTGTTGCCTCCATTATTTCCTCCTCCTCTACCTCTACCCCCAAATCCATCTACTACTTCCTCCATCATGATAGTTTCCTCAAAGTCTTCTGGTTCTTCTATCAAGGGTGGATGAGAGAAAGATTCTTCTTTTTCTTCTTCAGGTGATTCTACTTCTTTGATTACAATTTGCTCCCCTGTAGAAGTGAAGAAAGGGTCTTCTCCTAGATGATATTTGGTAGATATTGTAGGAGAATCCTCTAATTTAGTTGCTGCTCCTTGAATTCCAAGAATCTTAAAGCTAGGAGTAGATGATGGTGAATCTTGTCTATGCCTTGAAGAAGCTGGAGTTGTGAAAATCGAACTCTTGGCTCTAGCTATAAACCTTCCCCTAGAATCTCTTGTTCTATGCATGCCATTTTTTATTTCTTAAGTTGGGCTAATAATTCTCTTTCTGATCTTCCAGATCATGCTAGGTGCAAGAAGAGAGCACAATTAAGAAATTATTGGACCAATAACTCTCTTTTCTGATCCTCCAGATCACACTAGGTGCAAGAGGAGAGCATACTTCAAGAAGTTATCAATTTTTCCCTTTATTGTTTTTTTTTTTTTTTAAGAAATTAGCTACCTAGTTACACTCCCCCGGCAACGGCGCCAAAATATTTGGTCAATTTAGTGTGTCCTAAATTGCTACATTAATTTGTCAATCCAGGATTCGTAAGCTGACGAAGTGTGGCACACTATATGTGCAAGATAACCTATTTCTTACTTTTTTCGTTTTTTATTTTTTTATCTTCTTTTGGGGGTTTTTATCTTGGTTTATGAAATTCCAAATCCTAAGTTTCTAGAAGGCAAGTATGGTTATAAGTTTTAAGGCAATTGTGTCCTTTGTAAATATTCCCAAAACTTAACACTTAAAAAAATAGACTATAGCGAAAAATAACGCTTGAATCAAAAATGAAAAGATGTTGCTAATTAAAACAAGTAATTCATGAACTACTGATTATGAAACTAGCATCTCTGCTGCTATCTAAGTTCAGAAAATTAATTTAAGCTATTGCACTCAAGGAAATCAAAGATTGCGAAGAAAGTAAAACTAGAATCAAATTACATCATCCATATTTCAATCCCTCGCTAGTAGTCTCGCTATGGATTTCGGAGGTAACTGTCAACGGAATGAGCAATCCAATTATCTAATTGCAGAAAAGTAAACTAAAATCAAATTACAACATGCATCTTTCAATCCCTCGCCAGTAGTCTCGTTATGGATTTCGGAGGTAACTATCAATGAAATGAGCAATCCAATTATCTAATTGCAGGAAAGTAAACTAAAACCAATTCATAGCATTCATATTTCAATCCCTCGCCAGTGGTCTCGCTATGGATTTCGAAGGTAATTGTCAATGAAATGAGCAATCCAATTATCTAATTGCAAGAAAGTAAACTAAAATCAATTCACAGCATTCATATTTCAATCCCTCGCTAGTAGTCTCGCTATGGCTTTCGGAGGTAATTGTCAATGAAATGAGCAAGTTGATTTGTAACTAATCAAAGCAAATTGAACAAAACAGAACTGAAATTAAAAGAAACTAGGAAAATAAATCAGCAGAGGATCAATTCCATATCACTAGTCATTATAAAATTTATATGCAAATACTCGGGCTGCCTACTCTACCTTGAAACTTGCACACACTGCTCAGCATTAAACAAAACTTATAAAATCATGAGAAAAAGTGACATGTTAGAAATATATACACAAATGAATAATTACAAAACATATGCAATAAAAACAAAGGAACGATGCATAAAGACTATATAGCAACGAAGGAAATTAAACCTCGGCTAACGGGTTATCAACTCAAAATCACGTTCAGCGCAAATATGGAAAACAGGAGTCTTCATATATATATATATATATATATATATATATATATATATATATATATATATATATATATATATATATATCAAAACAGAGTTACAGCAATAAGCTAGTGTCACGGCACAGTGGTTCTTAACAGCAAAAATTACATATCAAAAGCTAGCTATTATGCTTATTAGAACGCGTTATTTATAACAGAGGCTTCATAACTATCTTTCTGGAAAAACTACATGAACAGAGAACACGTGAAGAACCATGTCCACGGATTTAGCAGTATGGTCACTGGGATTACGCAATCTTATTGAAAGCGGTTGTTGGATCCACATCATGGTCAGCCTACAGATGTCAGCGTGCCTCCAAAGATCTAGAAACGGTCACAAAAATCTTCACGTGGTCGAAAATGGAGTCCTGTTGCTGTAGGACTCTCCCGTTTGACCACCGCTTGACCACCTTTGACCACATTCTTCTTTGACGAATCCAGCTGGACCAATCGGACCTAACCCATGTCCATGACATTTCCAACATGCCCATGTGGCTCGATTTTCCTGATGACACCTGCAATGTAGACTTTAACAAAAACAACTGCGGAAAGTTGAACCAGTTGCAGAAAGTTGACAAGATTTCGCAGCTCATAAGCAAAAATCCAGTTCAAACAGCAACACAAAGACATAGTCAATAAACCACTTTAAATTCTCTTTTATAACTAATATGCAATGATATTGATGGCTTAGGAGGCTCAGGTGAATGGAAAGAAGCTAGAAAAATGTGTAGGAAAGATGCAAGTTTGGGGCTCAACACTATTTTGATCAATATGTAGATGAAGCCATCATTGGTTTCTTGTCTATCTTTTCTATTGGTTCCAAACCCACTGTTCTTTTTAACTGTAGTCAATTTATAGCTGAGGCCATTCATGAACAATTTGTCAAGTTCAAAACTGAAGAGGTATTCAAGTATGCTTCAGTATTTGTATATATTTTTATCTATTTTCAGGGAGACAAGTTTCCATTCACTTTGCAAAAGCTAGATGAAGAAGGGAACTAGCAATCAGTTATCTTTTGGACTTCTGTGGGAATGAAGGAGAAAGAAGAATTTTCATATAAATAATTCATTGAATTTTTGGTTCATCCAGCCATTAATCTTCTGAGTAGCACTCCAGAACCAAGAATTAGTGATGAAATTGTAAAAATTTTGCAGCTAGTTGACCAAGCCACAACAGGAGATTGGTATCTTTACCAAAATTATACAGAGATCAGAGTCTTTGGCTATGAGCTTCCACCTTACAAGCTGCCTAAGTACCTACCTATGAGAATCCTTGCATTAGAATATATTAGGCAAAGGCTCAAGGCATATGAAGTGGATTTTGTGGCTACAAAGAAGAAATCACAGTTTAAGCTAAAAGCTCAGGTTGGTCCATTCATCTGTAACACTAGAGCAGCAGGAGAAGAAGCAGACAGGTTATTGAAAGAGATGAATTTTGGCCTCAGCTTTACCTGGTCTTATGACCCAATGGGAGTGATTTCAAAACTTAGAGTAGAAAAAAAATTTACTCCATATCATCACACAGATAGGCCTGAGATTGAGGAATACAAAAATCTGCTAGAATGGAAGGAAAACACCCTTCAAGAAGCTGAAGAGCAGACAATCTCTACTTCAAATATACAAACTCCACTTGCATTGGAAAAGACAGCCAAATGAGGAAGGGAAGAATAGTCGTCCCCTACAGAAGAAGCATCAAGTAAAGGCTTTAGAATTGTACACGGGAAGAAGAGGCCTAAGATCTCTTTGAAGGTCAGTGCAACTAATGAGTCACAGAAAACAACATTTGATGGACTTGGAGAGACGTCTCTTTTCACACATTCTGGTGGATAGTCTACTCATTCCACCACATCTCATGAATAGCAGGTGATTTAGACCAGTGAAGGCAGTCAAAAGGATAAAGAAGATGATATTATTCATGTTTTCAGTGAAATTAAGAAGAAGAATGAGGAATTAAAGTTAAACACTTATACTTAATTCTGGAAACATTCTTCCACTTCTCAAGCCAGACTTCTTTCAGTATTTGACTCTAAAAATGGTAAGATATAGATGTCTTTCTTACAAACTCAGATTCCACAACCCATAACTTTTGCACATTACTAGAAGCAAACCTCCTTTGAATTTAATGTTAAAGATGTATATCCAATTGACCAAATTCAGGTGCACAAACAGACTGGCCAAATGGTTTCTTATACTTTAATTAACGTTGCCATGAGTCTGTCAAAGTTGCAGGTCAACTTGGCTAATACACAGTTGCAGCTCAAGATTGAGAAAGTTTCCTCATTGGCAAAAGACACCAAGATCAAATCTTTGGAAGATCTGGTGCTGAAGATGGGATATGATCCCTCCCATATAAATGTTGCAGAAGAAATTTTCAAGAAGAAAAATGTTGAGCTTTCATCATTAAGGAAGCAACTCAAATTGTCAGCTTCAGAGGACCCAATGACTAAAGAAATTGAGGAAACTAAGGCTCAGAAATCAAACATGATGAAACTCATTATGGAACAAAATCTGCAAATAAAACAGATGGAGGAACAAATGGAAAAACTTGTCAAAGAGAAAGAGGAAGCTGTGAAAAAGGCCAATATTCAAATGGATTTAGTTCCTCTTGTAGCGGTCCCTATAACTACAGTTTCTACCTTAGGCACAGTAGAGCAGAAGGAGTTGAACAGCTTATTGAAGCTATTCAGAACCTATTTCTTCAGACAGAGGAAATCAAGAAATTGCAAGATTAGCTAAAGACACTACAACACATGAAAGTAGTTGCAGACAGCTCACATGCAGTTGAGTTGCAGGGGGCAAGAGGTCAAATTGAGCTTTTGCAGAAATAAGTCAAAGACTCTTACCTCAGAAATACACTAGGTTTAGTAAAGGAGATTATATGGGAAGAGATAATTGAATCAATCAAAGATATCTAGCCTTATATTAGAATATTTTTTGATCACACAGACTTGTTGGACAAATCTCAAGAAGCTATTGAAACTATCTCAAATGAACTTGGCAACAAGCCAGAAATAGCCATAGATATAATCAAATTTCAGAATTCTAAAGATAGCTATGATCTTCAAGAATTGGGTATTGATGATAGGACAACATCCATACAGGAAGTGAAGAAAGTTATTACAAAGAAAATTTTCATTCTTCAATTGGAGGAAAAGTGCAGCAGTGTTAATGTCATAGTTCAACATTTTTTCAGCAGGCTAGAACCCTTGACCAGCAAGGGTTTGCCCTTGATATTTTGATAAATGATAAGTTAATGCCTATTGAAGACTATATCCACAAGCTCACAGAGGTTAAGACCAGTGCAGCTACAATTTCATATAAAGGGTACAGCAACACCAAGGCTTGTGTTGAATGCCCTCCGAGATACCTTTTTCATCCTTAATGAAATAAAACATATATTCTTAGTAAAACCTACTTTTACTAAATATACAGAAATGTATGAGTTTATCGAAGGGTAACTAAGTTATCTATCCCAGATAATAAACACTAGGAACAGTTAACTGATTTACTTGACTGAAAGAAAGATCAATAGCATTAAGCATTTTGGGGAATAGTCATCAACAGGTCAACAACATTTAGAATTTTGAGGAACAGTCGTCAACAATTTAACAACAAAATAGTGACAGATCGATTATCAGTTCATTTTTCCTTTTTTTTATTAAGCTACTTTTGTAAATTTGTTTACGATGTTTTCTTAACACTCAACCTGTATAAAGTTATCAAAGGTGGTACCTTTCATAAGAAATTTTGTAAAAACATTGATGTATAAGATGTTTGTAGATCACTGATAATAAAGCAAAGGATTCTGAATTTGGTCTCATACAGTTTCGTTTTCTTCTTTAATTTTTTCATGTCTTTCATTCATTTTGTTTATTCTTCATGTGTTTAAATTTTACAGAGATATCAGGTGAAAATAAATGTGTTACAGTTATTCTTAAAATTCCTTTCTGGAGTTATTATCATAAAAAGACTGAGATATTGAACTGTTTGTCTGAAAGGCTCCCTCTAAATCATAAAATTGCGAGCATCTTTTGTAATCTTAAGCATAGTTTATTTAACTTTTGAACACTGGACAAAGGTTTTCCACTTATGATAATTTATCTCTCTGTCTGAAATCTAAATTAATCATATCTCCTTACAATTCTTTCCACACACCTTATAAATTCAAATCACTATGTGAAGTTAAAAAGCATCCCTTTGATTATCTGTTAGTACTATCTAAAAGAGTTAATACATCATTCTTACAGTTTGTCTATGTATTGGTCCTCCATAAAAACCAAAACCAAAACCCCCAAAACAAATATATTATATGCTCTGGCATGATCACTTGACCATTATCATCTCATAGGAACAACACCTAGGCAATTCAGAATCAAGTGTGTGTTAAAGATCATTGTCATAAACACAACAAAATGCCACAATGTATCACTTTGCGCAACAAAAATAGTACAACAATGAATCAATGTAGTACACAAGATAGTTTTAACCCAAAATGTGTTATATTACACACTTTAATTCAAAAAATGTAGGGCTTTGGTACCAGGGATCATGTCCCTTACAAGTAGCCATGATACACGAAGAACTAGGGCTTGGAGTCAACAACTTATGAATATTAATCTACCCTTAACAAAGTACACTTTACTTACTTGTTGAAGGAGCACTCAACTCAACCTTTTCGGTCCACGTACCTTGAACACTTATGGTAGGTACTTTTCCACCTCTTTTGCTACTCATAATACTTGTGTTGCTTCAAAATACTTGCATCTTCAGCCGCTTCAACTCCCTCTATCAATGTAACCGCCTCCTCCCACATTTACCCACTTTCACTGCCTTTCCCGAGGAAAACATGAGCCTAGGGTCGCTATGACAAGGCTCAACCTCCTATATTGCCTTAAGGAAATGGAGTCAACAAAAGAATACCTTACAAACTTCCCTCAGGTGCTACAAGACCCTCAAGGGCTAATCCACCACTCCAGGTGCCCAACCCCTGAGTTAACCTATCCTTTCAATGAATTAATCCCCTAGCCACTCCCATGACAAGGCATGCATGCGACTAGAACCCTCCAGTCACTCCCACAATGCCTGCAAGGGAGAGATTGCAATCTTTTTCAACGAGTTTTATGCCAAAGACTACGAAATTTAAGCCACTTTTTTAGGGTTAGTCTCCAAACCACTATCCGAAACTTGGTGAGACTTTCTGAGACAATAAATGACACTAAGACAAAGCCTCTAACACAAACCTTAATCAAGGACTTGACCTAACCAATCCCAACCATGACATTCATTCCGTCAAACACATTATGAACATGCAAACTATAGGTCATGAATGCAAGTATGAACATAAGGATCTCACGTTAGTTGTCATAACACTGATTAGGTCTTGCATTCATTATTCATTCAATTACAAGTAAAAACATGAAAAGATCCATGACTAAGAGTTGTCATATAACCATGATTATAACTGATATTTAACCAGATAAATAACAATGAGAGAACAACCATTAAGCCACATAATAACAAGTACATTTACTCATCAAAAGCAAGGGAAACTTAGCTCTTATTAAACATAGGAGAAATCCAACTAGGTTCAGGACTTCCACGTACCAGCCGACCATAGATTGGCTTAACCAAATCTTTCTTTCAGTGAATCACCCTCATGCTATATTCCAAGCATGAATGTGGTATCTCATGGGATAAACCAATCCATAAAAAACCAAGGGAATCCATAGGTTAAACCACCTCCACCCTCACTATACCATGACATCACCTAAACCAGCATCGAGATAACAAAACCAAACCAAGCTTGGATGCCTCATAATTTCGTCTCTAATACCTTGAGGAATTTTCCCGTCTCCACCCTCGAGCTTTACCATGTATATCGCCATTACCAGTCAAGGAATTCCTAGGCCTTTGGGAATTTTCCTGACACCACCTCACCCATATCCAAAATATTATGGCAATCCAAAGCTCAAACCAAGAAAATTTCCATCACGCCATGGTTATTCGGGAATGGAAATACTAGGCTAAAATCCCCTGTCGAAACTTGGCAAAATCCATGCCAATGACAACAAAAGAACTAAATACCAGCATTCACATACTATGCATGTCAAAACCAACTAGGAAATAATACATGCAACCTGTTACCTGAAAGTATTCCTATTGAAGTTGCTTGATCCAACTTTTCCTTGCTTCATCCTTGCTTTCCTTTTCTTTCCTTGTCCTTCCTTTGCTTTCCTTATTCTTCCTTTGCTTGCTTGATTTCCTTCTCCTCTTGGTGCTCTTCTCCTCTCTGAGACTAATTCTAAATTGAACTAACAAAAGGGTATGAATTGATCCTCAAAAGCCTTTTTATTAATGAGTCCTCTATTTTGTTCAATTTGCCCTTATTTTACTTCATTTTCCTCCTCACATGCAACCTATGAAACTTCACCCTCCTTTTGCCCTAATTTCCATTATTTTCACAAATAAATACGAATAATGCCTTTTTTCCTTTTCAAAGCCTTTTCCATTGCCTTTTCCAATTTCCCTTAGCCATAAACACATCAAGTGATTCCCACTAGGATATTTTTCCCAACATTCAGCTTGGAATATGTGTCCCATGACCTTGGTCTTATTTTTCCTTTTATTAACTTTTATTACATGAACTTTTAACCTGATATTGTTACAGACCCCTTCCCCTTAGAGGAACACCATCCTCGGTGTTCTATGACACCTACAACCAAAAAAATCACTGAAAACCAAAACATACTACCCATGGAGCTTTATAACTTAGCTCGTTGCATTATTTACAATGAACAACATGTTGAAAACATGACAATCATACCATTTACTGGAGCTTTATAACACAACTCATTAATTTTTTTACAATAACAACCACATATACACTCATGCGTGTTTGCTTCAACTAGAAAATAACCATATTGTCTATGGAGCTTTATAAATCCAGCTTGATACAATACTTACAATAATATACACATATACACATATGCAAATTTTCTCAACCAACAAATAAAAGGATATGATGACTTCATTCGCAACAAGGGAGTCTAGACGCTCACACCTCCACTCTCAAGGTAATACCAGGATTCACCCCCTTCCCATGAAGTACAAAATACACTGCCAAAGTCAAACCTGCATCCAATGTCCAATGCTACAATCGTGGGCGTCTTTTCCTCTCAGTGAACAGCTATCGACTCTTTGTTCCAGGGCACACTCCCAATGTGCATCTGATTCCATCTGGCAATGCTAATGACTAAAACAAATCCATCCCTAACCTTCCTTTCTCTGCTACATAGTCCCTCAGTCAATCTAGCAACCCCCTTCCATGCAGTCACTCACCTTCCAAGTTCCCCAACATCCCCTTTCTTGGGTGATCCATCCCTTGCAAGGCTTCCTCGCATCAAAATATCCAAAACCAAGGCATATCCCTGCCTCAAAACCATCATACCGATCGTAGCATGCTCATGGCAATCGATGAAATCTATTGGGTACTAGTGTCCCATAATGGCCCTGCTCTTGAAGTGCTTTACCAACATATTGTTGCCTGTTCCAATTCCTTTTACTGTTGTTACTAATTCTCGCAACCATTTCCAACCACCCCAACTAGGCATTTCCCTGCTTCTTGTACCAAGCACATAATTTCCATTAAACTCAAATGAATTGAAACTAATTCAAATCATACATCATTGGTGGTTCATCAATAAGGTACACTTGTAATTTTGTTTATTTCCTGTGACAACAAGTCAAACTAGCTCTTTTGATAAAATCATCATGTATAAACATATCATATTTGATTAGCTCAAAACACAACCATCATAAATCAAAATCATAGATCACATGTAACTATCATAAATCAAAGTCATAGATCACATGCAAATATAAAACTAAAATAAAATATTGATACTTGTCTTTCAAATGCTTCTTTTTCTTTTTCCTTTGTTCTTTATCCTTTCCGCGCACACACTAAATCGGTTGCCAAACCCGACAAGCACCCAGTTCCTTCTCATTTAGCAACAATGGAATCCATAGACTAAACCTCCTCCTCCCTCAATATTAACAACAAGGGTGTCCCAAGACTAAACCACCTCAACCCTTAATAACAACAAGGGTATGCCGAGACTATACTGCCTCAACCCTCAATATCAACAACAAAGATCACCAAAGACTAAACCGCCTCAAACCTCAATAGCAACAAGGGTATCTCGAGACTAAACCGCCTCAACCCTCAGTAACAACAACAAAGGCATCCAGAGACTAAATCACCTCGGCACTCAATAACAACAATAAGGGCTAGAAAATACCATACATGTATTTCCCATCACACTATACAACATATACACATACACAATATACAACACAACACATACACCTACACTCGGTGTACAACACAACACATACACCTACACTCAGTGTACAACACAACACATACATCTACACTAAGTGTACAACACCACACATACACCAACACCTAGTGTACAACACAATACATACACCTACACCTAGTGTACAAGATAATACATATACCTACCCATCGTACAATACCATGAATACACATGTCACAATAAAACAGCTACACAATACCTGTAGCTCCATACCAAATATACACAATGCAACATGTGCGACGTGTACACAGAGCCACCTGCATAACATGTACACAACACCCAATGTACACAGCACCTATGCACAACATGTACACAGCACCACATGCACACAACGCCACATGTATAGCATGTACACATCGCCACATGCACACAATACCACATGAAAAACATTCACATAGCACCATATACACATAACACCACATATCCAACATGCCTATGACACCATATTTACACAAAATTGCATATAAAACACGTACACATCACCAAATGTACATAGCACCGCTATACAACACGTACATAGCACCATATGCATATAACACTGCATATAAAACACATACACAACACTATATGTACATGGTACCATATATGCAACATGCATGAAACACTATTTGTACATAGTACCGCATATGAAACAGGCAAACAACACTATATATGCAACATGCACACAACACCATAGGTACATCATGTACAATAGATACACAACAATAGTATTGCACATCCAGAAACCACACTGTCTCTACTAGACAACCTTACTTCTAGTATCTTTCCACCATCCATGCTTGTCTCAGCATGCCACAGATCACACTGTTTTCATTTCATTGATGTATCCCTCAATATAGCATGTCCATAACATAGACATATTATAATCACATAATATCAACTCATAACCACATGATACTGACCTCGTAGATTTGTCAGTACTACTCTTCCCACTTGATTCTTCATAACCAAGAATTTTTTCATACCATTCACCTGCATAAGAAATCATTCCTCCATAAGAATGATCCCTGACAACCTTATTAGACAATGACATACATACATACAAGCATGCATGCATGCATACATACATACATACACACACACACACACACACACACACACATATATATAAAGATTAACATAAAACAATCATGATCATGTCAGGCAATGACATACATACATATACATATAAACATTAGCATAAAAAAAATCATGATCCATGATGACCCTAGCAGACATGACATACATACATACATGTATAGATATATAGACATCAACACAATCATGATCACAACATAATTGTTATATACCATAAGGTCAAGGTTAAGAGAACTCCCTTTATCTATTCACAGCATGCACAAAATTGAGAACAATGATTTCTAACATAGCCAAGGCATCTAACACCTCAAATCCATTTACTTTACCTTTCCTGGTTACTTTTCTCATGTTTGTACTACCACCATCCATTCACCACAATGGACCCAACCAGTCCAACTGATTGTCATAATCTTGCCTTTAACTGCCCTTATACATGCATCGAGCTTCATCTGGGCCTTACATCACCTGTTGGGTTTCATTCAGCTCTTCCTGAGCTCCATTAACTTTCCTCTTTCCCAACCAATTCCCAAGACTGTCAACACATAAAAGGAAAGTCCAAGAAGAAAACAAGATAAAACCATGAAAACCAATAGCAATACGACATCACAAACAAAGTGGCAAGGCCTTGCACCAGACGCAATCAAAGCCCATAAATCAAGCTCAAATCACAAAATATCGAAGGCGCAAAACTCTCAACAAACAACATGAATCAACCCCATGGGTTCCCAATGCCTCCAAGGGAAATTCAACCTAAGCCTTATTCAATATTTCATGGAAATCTCTTTTTCCATGCAATCCCCTGCATCATATTGCCTTAAACACACAATTGTCAATGCATAAGTAAACATAACAATATACCATTTATCTTACCTTGTTGTGCCAAGAATGTTTCTGCATTGTACACCTGCACATATCATTCCTCAAGGCATTCCAATTCTCTCAACGAACCCAACTATAACTAGAAACTAGCTAATATGTTTTTCAAATACATGTTTAGGAATATAACATATATCCACATAATATCAGACAAAATCTAGGTTAAGAAGACTTCTTATATTCAAAGCATTCATTTGTTTGGAATTGTGGTTTCCAAACATAGCCAAAGGAATCCTCACCCAATTCCATTATTTTACCTATTTACCTTGTTGTAATCAAGTCTTACTATGTACTATCACATCACCACGCTATTAATTATATAAACAATTCAACTATTACCTTGTCATGCGAATACCAAGCATGTTGCCCTGCAACTATTCACGCATGTTAGTAACATGCTCCACAAATCAAAGCATCATGTCTATGAATTTGAAATCAACCTTTACCAAGTCTAACAAACATTTTGTACTCAAAAATCAACTCACATTCATCAGTCATAATACATAATGCTACAACTTTCACCTACTTACACTCAAGTACATCTCAGTTGTCTCAACACATATGTATTAGTACAACCATCTTAAAACAAGATAATTTCTTCATGAAATCTTATAGACACATACTCATGTCATGCAATTAATCAAACATTCAAGCACCAAGTAGACAACATAAGCAAGTTCATACCTTAATGTATCTCAGGGGAGGTTATCTTTTCTGCATAATCAATCTAGACTAGCACGATATAACTTCACAACATATCAACTCAAACATAAAGAAGGTCATGGTGTCCATAACAATAAATAGTTAACATTTTCACATCATAAACTATTGTCATTCATGCATAACAATCACATATGCATAATCAGTCTAGATTAGTACAACACCATATCACAACTATGTCGGCTCATACTTGAATATCGTAACCATAACCATCTACATAGGCCAATCCAGGTTAACATAATACGTATAACATCAAGATATTAAATGCAATAACCCTAATCATCAAGTTAACTAACATATAAAAACAACAATTTAACATATACCATACTCATCAACAACATATAACATAATCATCAAGTTAACTAACATAAAACAACAAGAATTTACTACCATGCATGACTATCCAACACGTGCATATGACTACATTGATCAACTAGCATCTACCATGCATGTAACCATAACAACAATATAATGACAAGTATATAAGTAACCCTAATTCTTAAAACAATCATTAACCACATACCTGCATGCCAAACATACAATACATGTATCGCGATTTGTTCTTACCTCAAAGTCTAGTGTTGTAACCTTGCTCTGATGATCTACATCTCCTGCTCTATCTCGAAAAAATGTCAGCTTCATAACATACCAATGGCATCATTATGACATAAACTACATGCAATGACCTCATGCACAACAATCTTAACCATGACAATGCATGCATAACAACATGCATCTATCCCATCCAATCCAAGTGTTGAACCATGATCTGATACCACCTTGTAATCGCCTCCTCCCACATTTACCCACTTTCACTCTCTTGGTCAGGGTAAACATGAGATGAGAGTCACTATGATAAGACTCAACCTCTTATATGACCTTAAGGAAATGGAGTCGACAAAACAAGACCTTATAGACCTTCTTCAGGTGTTACATGACCCCTAAGAGCTAATCCACCACTCCAGGTGCCCAACTCATGAGTTAACCTACACTTTCAATGAATTAAACCCCCATTCACTCACATGACAAGGCATGCATGCAACTGGAACCCTCCAGTTGCTCCCACAATGCCTACAAGGGATTGTAGTCTTTTTCATACGGTTTTGTTCTAGAGACTGCGAGATTTAAGCCACTTTTTCAGGGCTAGTCTCCAAACCACTACCCAGAACTTGATGAGACTTTCTGAGGCAATAAATTACACCAATACAAAGCCTCTAACACAAAACTTGATCAAGTACTTGACCTAACCAAGCCCAACGATGTCAACCATTTCTTCAAACTCATGATGAACATGCAAACTACAAGTCATGAATGCAAGTTTGAACATAAGGATATGAGAACTTATCAGAGGTTTAATAAGAAGGGACGTTTCCTTCTCACATTAGCTATCATAACCCTGATTAGGTCTTACATTCATTATTCATTCAGTTACAAGTAAAAATATGAAAAATCCATGATTTAGAACTAGCATATAACCATGTTTATAACAACCATATAACTAGATAAATAACAATGAGAGAACAACCATTTAGCCACATAATAACAAGTACATTTACTCATCAAAAGTAAGGGAACTTAGCTCTTATTAAACATAGGCAAAAGGAAACCAGCTTCGGGACTTCCACGTAACACCTGACCATAGATTGGTTGAACCAAATCTTTCTTTCAACCAATCACCCACGTGCCATATTCCAAGCATGAATGTGGGATCTCATGGGATAAACAAATCCATAAAAGACCAATGGAATCCAAAGGTTAAACCACCTCCACCTTCACCATACCATGACCTCACCTAAACTAGTGTTGAGATCACAAAACCAAACCGAGCTTCGATGCCTCATAATTTTTTCTCCAATACCTTGAGGAATTTTCCCGTCTCCACCCTTAGGCTTTACCATGTATCCTACCATTACCAGTCAAGGGATTCCTAGGCCTTTGGGAATTTTCTTAAGACCACCTCACCTGGATCTAAAATCTTCCAGAAATCCAAATCTCAAACTGAGAAAAGTCCCATCATGCCATGGCTATCCAAAAATGGCAAGGCTAGGCTAAAATCCACTGTCGAAACGCGACAAAATCCATGTCAATGACAACAAAAGAACCAAATACCAACATGCACATACCATGCATGTCATAATACAGATAGGAAATTGGACATGCAACCTGTTACCTACAAGTATTCCTGCTGAAGTTACTTAATCCAACATTTCCTTGCTTGATCCTTGCTTTCCTTTGTTTTCCTTTTCCTTCCTTTGTTTTCCTGCTTTCCTTCTCTTCTTGGTTCTATTCTCCTCTATGAGACTAATTCCAAAACTGAACTGACAAAAGGCTATGAAATGATCCTTAGGAGCCTTTTTATTAATGAGGCTTCTATTTTCTTCATTATTCACTTATTTTCCTTCATTTTCCTCCTCACATGCAAGTTGTGACCCTTCACCTTCCTTTTCTCCTAATTTTCATTATTTTCGTAAATAAATACCAATAATGCCTTTTTGCCTTTTCAAAACCTTTTCCTTTGCCTTTGCTAATTTTCCTTAGCCATAAATACATCAAGTGATGCCCACTAGGATATTTTTCCCAACATTCATCTTGGAATACGTGTCCCATGAGCTTGGTCTTATTTTTCTTTTATTAACTTTTATTACATGAAATTTAACTCGGGGTTGTTACAATCAACTTTCTAGCCGCTTCTAGAATGGTTGATCTTAGGCTCATAGATCTACCCTCTATTATTCCTCTTGCTCCTCCAAGATGTCTACTCTTAGGGTCTTTAACTTCTTCCCTTTTATCAATGATATTCCCACTTACACATATTGAACTAGGGCATCACTAATCTGCTCACACAACAGTGATAAGGCATCTCTTTTATCATTGTCCTTAGGTCTTCCAAATCAAGTCCTTCTTGCTTCCCTAAGATAATTGATCTAGGGAATATTAACCAACCCTCAAACTATCTCTTTGCTCCACCAAAGATGACAGAACTAGGGCCTACTAGATAGCCCAAACATCTATGAATTTTCACCTCAAATTACACAAAACTTAGGACTTTTAAGATTGTTGTCCAATCATCCTTTTGAACAAACCTTTACTGCTCCACCTTAACACTTTTCTTCCAATAATTTGCCCTTAATCCTTCATTACATGACAACCTTGACTCATATCCAGTCATACGCACCTTTGTTCTCACTTCAGAAGGGCTTCATCCCACTTTTTAGGATGACCCAATGCACAAAAATCATGTGCAGGAGTGCTCAAGACTACAACCCCTTATCACATAATTAGCCCAACCATTGTCACACCTCCTTAGGGTCTTGGCCCTCTCAACGTACACTGAAAATAGAGTGAATTTCAAGAGTATCTAGGGCGTAATTCAACTGGGTCTTCATGCACAGAAGCAACCTTGATCTAGGGCATAAATCAAATAGAATATTACCTCCCAATAGACCTATGCAAGGGAAGAACACATGCTGAGGATAATGTCCTCTTGGGAAAAGTCTAGCCATCAACAATTAGAAGATATACCATACCATGCTCAAGATTCAACCCTCCTTTACACCTGTAGCTTCCTAAGGTACTCGCACTTCTCTTTAGGGTAGATATCACTTGACAGACACACTTCTTGGGTACTCCAGATAAATCTTCCTTATTCTCTTATTATAGGTTTATATGGTGGTGTCATTTCTCACCAAGGGTTGTGACCTTTAGCCCAAATTGACTTGATTTATCTTGCCAAAACCCAACTAACAATAGATATAAAATTCTTTTATTGGTTCTTTTTTATGAGTCTCATAAATGGGTAATTATATGGGCTCATTTTACCCCCTAACCTAGTCAAATCAACCATTCTCTTAGCTTATTATATGATTTTCTGATTATATTTATGCTTATAGGGTGAGTTGAGTTAGTTATTATGCCATGTGGTCTAACATGTATTTAATGTAGATTATTGATGGATTTCGGGGTCAAAGTCAAGGATCTAGTGGCCAGACTACAGAAATAACTCGAAGTAGATAGAGGAGAGGACTTATAGGAGGGAATCCCCCTCATTTATTTATCCTCACTTCAAATTCCCCTTCCTTCAGTTCGGAGTACAAGCAGCTGAATCATGCACTAGAAGGCAGCCGAGCAAGTAGAAGATGATTGAGAGTTATCTCAAGTTTTGGAAGCCAAGCCTCCCTGATTTAAGGAAGTTGTTGGTAGCTTAAGATGTATAAGTAGAGAGGCCTAGGGCCTCACTAAGGTCAGATTTTTTTTGCTTATGTAAACCCTGCTCAAATTTTGAGCTTACTATTTTGTGACAATTTTATGTAATCTTGCTATTTTTTTATAATGAAGATGGAATCCTTTTTGAGCTAGCACTGAGTTACCTCAAAGGGATAAAACTCTTGGATTAGGGCCCAATCCAAGCATCCAAGCTTCTCTTTACTTGTATTTGTATTCTTTACTTTAGTTTGTATATTAGTTTGTTGTTAGATGTATTTCTTTTATGGTTAAGAATAGCTTGCTTTTGATGATTTAGTAGCTTAATTCCATTTGTACTTTCTATTGCAGGTTAAGTAGTGAGAAAGATTCAAAAGGCTAGTACTGGTGCCTTGGCCTCTATTCCTCCCTCTGGGACCATGATTTGAGGCAAAGACCCGCTTGTTGCCCCAAAAACACATATTTACCTCATTCATAGGACTTCTAGTGTTTGCAGCTCTTTAGTAGATTGATAGTCCAGTTTTGCTTTTCTTTAGATCATCTTTATCATGATCACTTCCTGATTTACAATAGTCCTTTTGCATGCTTTCCTTTCTTGCAGCATTTCCCAGCATTTCCTTCTATACATCATAGTTTAGGCCATTTTAATGCAAAACTTTGTTTTTCCTAGGATGCACTCATTTCATTGGTTGCTTGATTTTCTTGATTGACTGTCAGTTTCTATGCAGTAGATCTCTTCCAACAATAGGCCAGCTTACCGGCAATCACACCCTCCATCTGATCCATGCCCTATAGGTCTCCCAAACCTCACCTCAATTCTGTCCTAGTTTCCTTCATTTTTCATAGAACTTCTTCCTCTCTCCTTGAGCAAACCCAATCATCTTTCCCTCTCCTGGTGACTCATGGTAGACCTTAGGTGCCCTAATACCTCATTTCAACCTTCATCCACCTTTTCCACCCACTCTCACACCCTCAAAAGAGCGAAAATTTCTCTTGGCCTCCTCCTATAGGCCTCCTGTAGTTTTCATGTTTTCCTCCTATAGTTTTCTTTTGTCCTCCTGTAGTTTTTCCTGTAGGCTTTCTTTTGAAGGTCGAGTGTGGGAAAATCCTCCAGAAGGCCACCTAATACCTCTTAGGACCCATCCACACCATCCTAAATCCTCCCAAGCTCCAAACCGCCCTCTAATGCCACCTGTTCGCTGCCACTCTTACACACAATAAGTTAGATGCATGTTGAATTCACATAAAAACACATAAAAATCAAAAAATATGTTTTTTGCTTATTTACTTCAAGAAATAGCATGGTTAGATGTTGTTTACTTCCTTGAGTAGGTAATGGCATTTCTTTCATGGTTTTCATAGTGTTCTTGGCAAAAGTAGAATTAGCTTGTTAATTAGGGTTTACTAGGTTTTGCTTTACATTCCAGTCTTTCTCCTTTTTGCAGTCAGAATAGCATCTGTATAGTAATATTTCTTTCCTTTCATCACACATAGAGATTTTTCTGTAATCTATAGAAGTTGGCTTGAGCTCCTAGTGATCTTGTGTCGGCTGACCAAGTGACAACCTGTAGTGAGAACTAGTACTTGTGCATACATCACCAATGCTTCCAAGTTTGTCATGAACTACCGGGTTGATAAAAGTAAAGTTGGCAGCCCAGGAGTTACAGCATTCTTGCTGCAATACTGGTGCTCACCACTTTTTGGCATCATTGTTGGGGAAGCGTCAAAGTATTCTATGATTACTGCTTTCTTCTATTTTCTATTGGAACATTCTACTAATAGTTTATTTCAGCAAAAGTAGACTAGTCATTTTTTTTCTTTCAGTTCTGCATTTCCTTGCTTTCCTTCTCAATTCTGCAAATTTCATTCAGCAAGTTCATTTCAGCTAGTTGCAATTTGTTTTGTTCAATCATAGTTTCAGTTTCTGTAGGTACTTTCAATGTGGGGAAAAGGAAAGAAAAACCAACCAAAAAAAAAAATTTCCTTTCATGCCTCGTAGGAATAGAGATAACTCAGGAAAAATTTTGCCCAACACCCCCACTACTTCACTCAACCAACCTTCTCTCTTCTTCGGTGGCTACAATCAGTAAGAACCCTTAGGTGGAAAGCCAGTCATATTTGAAGAACCTATAAGGGAAGAAGAAGGAGAAACCATTCCTCTAGAGATAATGGATGAAAATAGAAATGCTAGGGGAAATGGAGAGAGAATAGAGGGTACCTTCCCCATTCGGGAGACAAATGGGGACACCAAAATGAAGAACATAAGTCATTCAGCCCTACCTCACTTCCATGGCCTGACTACAGAAGATACTGACACATTCTTGTTTGAGTTTGCTATCATTTGTCGAACTTATGACTATGCAGAAGACGAGCAAAAGTTGAAATTGTTCCCTTCTATTCTCAAGGATGTAGCACTGCACTGGTTCATCGGATTACCTGGCAATAGCATCACAACTTGGGCTCAGATGCAGCAGACCTTTAACAACAAGTATTGAGACTATTGTAGGTCAAAAGATACTAAAGAAGAAATCTTTCGAATGACCATAAGAAGTGATGAGTCCTTGGAAGACTATGAGGAGAGGTTCCAGCTCAATTACAAAAGGGTCGGGTGTATACTTGACCCTGAATCTCTGAAGTTGGTCCTGCTCAAGGGAATTTGGGAAGACCTTTTAGACACCCTCTATCTACTGCCCAGGGGAGACATCTACCAACTATCCTATGAGGACATAAAGACTGTTTTTAGAAACCATTCTAGAGTAGCCATAAATAAAGGTAGGGGCAGTCAACCCATAGCCAGTACCTCTTCTTCCAATTCATCCGTTAAAGGTGAAATTGGAAAGATGTTGGAAGACTTCAAGAGTGAGATGTTGCAGACTCTTGCCATGCAAATGGATACCTTACATATCAAAAGAAAACAAGAGGAAGCAGAGAGAGCTTTGGCCATTTTTTTCCCTAGATGCACCAGGAGGCATCCTAGGAATGAATGCCTATTGAACTCTATAGAGGTTTGTTCAGTGTGTGAAGAAGATCATTCTACAGATAAGTTCCCTTCCTTGCTCGAACTTAAAGTTGTATATCAAGGGGCTGAAGGAGTCACTGATCAGATCTATTACATAAACCAAAGGAGGCCGCTTAAACCTAGACCATACCAGTAGGGGGTGTAAGAGACATCTCAGGCATACTACAACCCTAAGCAAGTCACCTCCATACCTTCTTGGGGTCCCCCTGCTCATCCTTCCTGGTCCACACCTCCTCCTTGGTCCTTCACATCTCAATATCATTCCCAACCAGCCACCCATTCATTTCAATCCTATGCTCAGCCACAACCTCAGTGGAATGCATCTTATCAGGGGTGGAGACCCCAATACAACTCTCTTCCTGCTCTTCTACCTCCACCACCTACCCAACCACAACCATTACCTTCTGCTCCACCAAGGCAACCCCAAATGTCTGCCCAGCTAAATCCAAACCCGAACAACAGACAAGCTCAGCAAGTGTATAGTGGGGAACCATCATGCCCAACTTATGATGTGGAGATTCAAGAAATTAACTTGTGATCCGGGAAAGTTATCCCATATATCCAACCTCCACCCACGGAGGTTGAGGAAGATAAAAAGGAAAGCGAACCTAAAGCAAATCCACCCTTTCTTGAGAGACTATCCATGACAATCCAACCTACCACAGAAGAGACTGAACTCCTGAGAGAATTGAAACATCTATGTGTGAAGATACCACTTCTCCAAGGCATAAGAGATGTGCCTATCTACAATAGGTTGATCAAAGAGAAGTGCTTTAGGCATCCAGGAAGGCACAAGAGAGGTGCCCTAACCATCAATGTCATAGGAAAACTGTCCGACCTGATGTTGGGGCAAATAATCTGTCCAAAATATCTGGATCTTGGAAGCCCAGTAGTTGATGTCCACATCAATTGCACAATGGTCCCACATACCTTGATTAATTTGGGAGCATGGAAAATTTTAGGGGTGAATGTTCGCCCTTAGGCGAAATTAAGGGGTTTTAAATTTTTAGTGGGCGAATATTTTGTATCATAGTACATTTTTACAAATTGCCTCAGATAGCCTACCTTATTTTAAGGGAGAGGGTAAAAAAGGCAAATTTAGCCCTTGAAATTAGGAGTTACAACGTTCCATTCACTCTAATTTTCAAGAATAGGTTTTATTTAAGTGAATCCTATGGGCCAAATACCATATTTATAAAAGAGGTATGGTAAATTAATAAAAATATAAATAAATGAGAGGTATGTTAAATAAATAAAACATTTTTTATATTTACTCCATAAGTCACCTTATATACATGCAAGGGTGTAAACAAATAAAAATATAAATAAAGTGGAGGTATGGTAAATAAATAAAACCTTTTTTATAGTTACTCAAAAGGTATGGTAAATAAATAAAAATATAAATAAACTAGACGTGTGGTAAAAAAATATAAATATAAATAAACTAGACGTATGGTAAATAAATAAAACCTCTTTTTATATTTAGTCCATAACCCTCTTTCTATTTATGAAGGCTCAAAAAAAAGGTTTTATTTAAGTGAATCCTATGGGCCAAATACCATGCTTTTAAAAGAGATATGGTAAATTAATAAAAATATAAATAAACAGGTTTTATTTAAGTGAATCCTATGGGCCAAATACCATATTTGTAGAAGAGATATGGTAAATTAATAAAAATATAAATAAACGAGAGGTATCGTAAACAAATAAAACATTTTTTTATATTTACTCCATAAGTCACCTTATATTTACGAACACTCAAAAAATGCGTTATATTCAGGTCAAACCTATGGGAAAAATACTATGGGCCAAATACCATGGGCTAGATTATTATTAATAACATGCAAAAAACATTATTAACCCTAATATTTATTAATAAAAATAAAAATGGCACATGGTATTGACCCATGGTATTCACGTGGAATGTAACCTATTTAAATGGGGCAATTAAACCAGTATAGATCCATCTTTACTCTAGATCTACTAAGCCCGGAGAGGGATCAAATATTGTGATATGCAAACTAGCATAGAGTGAAAAAATATTTGATCCCTCTCGAGGCTTGGTGGATCAAGAGTAAAAATGGATGTTGTAATTTAGTGTATGTTAAACATTTCAACTTGGTTAAAATAAAAATCAATTATTAATTTTATTAATTTTTATAAATTACTAATAGTAATTTTTAAGCTCCAGGTTTATGATAACCCGTGGTATTGACCCATGGTAATACCATGGTATTATGTGAGCATAGACTATTTAAAGGGGAAATTCTATCTTAGATCCATCTTAATTTTGGGTCTACCAAGTGCTCAGAGGGATAAATAGATTTCATCCCCCCTAAGAGTGGTAGATGTGGAGTTAAGATGGATATAGGTTGGTTTTTATGATAATGAAGATATTAAATAGACTTAGGAAATTATATTGTAAAAACATCTTAAGGTGAATGGTTAAAACTACATTTAGTCACTTCACAAAATTTGGTAAAAAATATCAATATCTCCATTAATATCGGTTTTTTACTTTTTCTTATTTAACAAAAAAAATTCAAAACAATGAAACCTTATCACTCTTTCTGCATCACCCTTGCAGAAGATTTCTCACCATTTTTCAAACATTCTCAATATGATATCTTCATGAAAAAGTTTAGGCATTGATGTTGAATTAGTTGTTTGAAAAATAAGTTGGTTTGTACAACTTTTCATCTTCTGTGCTATTATTAGTTTGTCCTAATGATCTGTAGGGGTTGGAGCCACTGCACCATATTTTCCTAAAATGTGGAGATTGTTCACCAAAAAGGACATTAATCTACATGTTACAACGCTATTAAGAAATGCGAGACCTATGAGAGTAGTGAATTATGCTAATAAGAAATTTAGATTGGAAGAAAAGTAATTAAATTTTATTATTTAATTGAAGATTTCCAATTAAAATAATAATAAATCTACATTTATATATTCATATATTGATTGGAGGGATTCTCACAATGGTCACTTCTTTCAATTAGATCCCCTTCAAGCATTTGGGATACCTAATACTTTCTTATATAATATAGTTGGGGCTTGTTACTTGTTGGTGTGTTGGGTAAATAAACTTGATGTGTTTTTTTATCTCACAGTTGGAGTTTATGGAATAAGAAAGAAATTTGATAACTTGAAAAAAGTGGTAGCTTGACAAAAGTTGTATAGAAAATATTAAACTCTTCTACCTTGACAAAACTCGTTGTCAATATCAACGCCTACAAGAACTTTGTTGTGGAATATTATCAAAACTAATAGAAGGATATGAAAGAGTGTATTATAAGAACCTTGACAAACACGGCCACTGAAACTTGGAACATTGTTTGTAGGAAGAGAAAATTATGTTTCTTTTTTCCAAACATGTATGTTAGTATATTGTAGTTTAATGAATATGTTTTCTTATTATAATATACGATTTCATACTTTAACAAAACATTCTCCAAGACTTCACAATATTTTATTATTCAGTAAAAGATTTGCCAAGATCTTCCAAGATTTTATAATTCAGTGAAAGATTCTCCATCACTGTACAAGATAATATAATATGGTGAGAGATTTGCCAAAAAAATTATATATACATATTATATTATTGATAAAATCGCCTCCCATTTTTCCTATGTATCATGGAGATTAGCCCATTTATTATACATATAAATTTAGGGTGGTTCTTAAAATTTTCCCTATTTGGGAGCTGCCATTAATGTGATGACAAAGGACACAATGCTCAAACTTAACCTCCAGGGCTCCTTGAGGAAGACTACGACAGTGTTGCAGCTAGCAGACCATTCCACAGTGACCCCTGAGGGGATTGTGGAAGATGTGATGGTCTCCATTAATTCTTGGGAGTACCCTGTTGATTTCTTAGTTCTCCAACCAAAGGCAAAGCTCACTAGGTATCCTCTCATTTTGGGAAGACCCTGGTTGGCTACAGTCGATGCCTACATCAGCTGCCGAGCTAGGAACATGACCATAAAGAATGGGCACATGTCCAAGCAATTAACCCTATATCTGCCTGCCCAACCTTTGCTAAAACATGATCTACCTCTCTGGTTGGAGGAGGAGGATGAGGATGAAGTTTATTCTACACTACTTTGTACATTAGAAACTACCATGGGGGGGAAACCACAAGATGAGGATGATATGATTGAAAATTTGATTCAAAATCCACCTCCTAGTGTATCACTATTGTGAGACATAGTAAGATAAACCCAAAACAACCCCTCAACTGATCTTTGTGTGGATGACCCTACTTCTCTCCATGTTAAAAACATAGAGTTCAGACCAGAAAGAACATTGAAAATCAATCCATCCCTATCTACTTCCCAGGAGAAGGAGCTATGCAGCATACTGAGAAAACATCTAGATGCCTTCGCCTAGAGTTATAAGGAGATGAAAGGGGTGCACCCTTCAGTATGTACTCATCATATATATATCAAGGAAGACTACAAGCCAGTCAGGTAGCCTCAAAGAAGGATGAATCCAGCACTTAAAGATATTAAGGAAGAACTGCAAAAATTGCTTGATGCAGGACTCATCTATCCCATTTCTGACAGCGAATGGGTCTCTCCTTTGGTGCTAGTGCCAAAGAAAAATGGTAAGTGGAGAATCTGTGTCGACTATCAGGAATTGAACAAAGCCGCTAAAAAGGACCACTTTCCTTTACCTTTCATAGATCAAGTGTTAGATGGTCTGGCAGGGAAAAAGTTTATTTCCTTCCTAGATGGGTTTAGCAGGTACAATCAAATTCAAATCAGCCTGGAAGACCAAGATAATACCACTTTCACTTGTCCTTGGGGTACCTTCACATACCGGGTCCTTCATTTTAGTTTGTGCAATGCTCCAGCCACTTTCCAAAGAGCGGTATTGAGTATATTTTCTAAACTGGTTCATGATGCAGTAGAAATATACATGAATGATTTTACTCCTTATGGCTCTGACTTTCAGGAAACTTTATCTAACCTAGGAAAAGTTCTAGATAAGTGTATTGAGATGAACCTGTCCCTCAGTCCAGAAACATGTGAATTTTTTGTGACTGAAGAGACCGTGCTAGGTCATGCAATATCTCAACAAGGACTGCAGGTGGACCCCAACAAAATTGCCATCATCCAAAGGGTCCCACCTCCTCAAAAGGTGAGAGATGTCATAAGTTTCCTAAGCTTAGCTGGATATTACAGGAAATTCATTAAAGACTTCAGCAAGACAACCTCTCCTTTGTTTGGCCTCGTAGGCAAAGATGTTGAGTTCATATGGTCGGAAAGTTGTTAAGAAGCCCTAGATACCTTAAAGAGCAAGCTGGTGACTTCCCCAATTCTCAAAGGCCCAAATTGGGCCCTACCCTTTCACATTCACACAAATGCCTCGAACAAAGCAATATGAGCAGCCTTAGGACAATTTGATGATAAGTTACCTTATGCATATACTTTATAAGCAAAAACTTGTCGAAGGCAGAGCTAAATTATATAGTAACCAAGAAGGAACTCCTAGCTATCGTGCATTCCTTAAATAAATTCAGACATTATATCACATGCTATCAAACCTTTGTGCACACTGATTATGCTGCAATTAGATATTTAATGAATAAACCAGATGTAAATTCTTTCATTGTTAGATGGTTGCTTTTACTGCAGCAGTTTGATTTGAAAATTATTGATAAGCTTGGTAAAGAGAATGTTGTTGCTAACTTTTTATCTAGATTAAATTTTCCTGCAGGTGAAGAAGGAATGGTGGATGACCAAATGCTAGATGAACACCTATTTGCTATATCAGTACTCTCTCCATGGTTTGCTGATATAGCAAATTACTTGGTTTCAGCACAGTTCCCACCACACCTATCCTCAAAAGAGAAGAGGAAGATAGTAAAGAAAAGCGCCCCTTTCACTTGGATTGGAGGCAATCTCTTCAAACTTGGCCCAGATCAGATCTTGAGAAGATTTGTCAGGGAGGAGGAAGTATTTGACATCCTCCTGACTTGTCATGACGGGCCTTGTAGAGGTCATTTTGCAGCAAAAAGAACCGCCTTCAAGATATTGCAAGCAAGCTACTACTGGCCCACTCTTCATCAACATGTGAGGAGATACACGAGCCAGTGTGATCAATGTCAGAGGATGGAGAAACCCATTCCAAAGGATGAAATTCCCATGCAACCTCAAGTGACCTTTGAGCCATTTGAGAAGTGGGGCATGGACTTTGTGGGGCCTATCAACCCCCCTTCAAAGCAGAAGCAGTACATCATTGTGTGCACCGACTACTTGAAAAGGCAGAGACAAAAGCAATAAAAGCAGCAACAAAGGAAAAATTAGCTGAGTTTTTGAGGGAAAAAATATTCTACAAGTTCGGGTATCCAAGAGAGTTGGTCACAGACCAAGGCAGTCAGTTCACTTCCAGCCTGATGAAGACCTACTCACACATCATAAGATCAAGCACGGGACTTCCACCCCTTACCATCCACAAACCAATGGGCAAGTGGAAGTCACTAATAAAGCATTGGAAGGGGTCCTAACTAAGGTAGTGAGCAGCAGCAGAAAATACTGGGCGGACAGATTAGTTGAGGCTACTTGGGCCTACAACACAACATGGAAGACCACCACCGGGTTCACACCCTATGAACTGGTCTATGGGAAGAAGGCTTTGTTGTCAATAGTGTTGGGTTGTGTTATATTCTTTCCGTGTAGTTAACAAGGGGTTTTAGGGGTACCCGTAACCCCACTTTATGGGATCCTGGGCAACGCCCCAAAAAATTTTGATTTTGGACCCTATGTTAGGCTAGGCGGACCCACCTATGGTTTTGTGCATGATTTTTGCACATGTTTTTTGGACGTGATGGTTTTTCGATCCATGGTATTGGACGCGATCATTTTCGGTCCATGGTATTGGATGCGATGGTTTTCGGTCCATGGTATTAGATGCTTCAGCATGTATAGATATGTATTATAACATTGAAAGGAACATAATGAAAAATCAAGTTGGTAGTCACGATTTTGGGATCTAGGCAAAAATTTCTATGTATATGTGTTTTATGTGCTATGCTCTCACATTGTTTATTTTCTATGTTTTAGAATTTGTATGTAGGTAATTTCTATACGGGGTTAAAACCTACATTTGGTATCAGAGTTGTTTTGGCTTCAAGGGGACGCCTTTGTTGCTAAGGGGTTTTGCTCGGGCCTGTGGTTGACCCTATTCAGTGGGAGATCTGCGAGATCGATTCTAGTGGTGAAAGAAGATGGCGAGCAGTGGAAAGATAGAGATTGAGAAATTTAATGGTCAGAGTTTTGAGTTGTGGAAACTCAAGATGGAGGATCTGTTGGTGGATAAAGACCAGTGGATCACGGTAGATCCAGGTACTAAACCAACGGGAGTGTCCAATGAAGAATGGAAGAAGTTGGATCAAAAGGCAAAGAGCACAATACGATTGTGTGTCTCAGATTTAGTATTGCTTAATGTATCAAGGGAACCTACAGTGAAGGCTTTATGGGACAAGTTAGGGACTTTGTACCAATCTAAGTCTCTGGTGAATAAATTGTTCCTGCAGAAAAATTTGTATAACCTGAGGATGAAAGATGGATACTCAGTGACAAAGCATCTGAATGCATTTAATACTATGGTAAGTCAGTTAGCATCTACTGATATTAAAATTTCAAATGAAGATAAGTGCATCAGTTTGTTGTGTTCTTTACCAAATTCGTGGGATAGTCTGGTTATTGCAATAGGTAGCAATGCAACTATCTTGCACTTTGATGAAACAGTCTCATCCTTGTTGAAGAAGGAGATGAGACGGAAAAATATGGAGAGCCAGAATGGTGATGCCTTGTTTGTACGAGGATGGTCCTAGAACAGATACAAAAAATAAGACATCGAGTGGGAGATCTAAATCTAGAGGGAGATCTGAATCTCCAGGAAAACCTATAAAGGTGGTGTGCTAGAAATGTGGAAAGGAAGGGCACTTCAAAAGGGACTGTAAATCTAAAGCTCCTGATAAAGGAAAGGGATTTGATGAGGCTCCTTCTGTAGAGGCGAAAACCACCTCAGATGAAGGTGGGGATGTGTACTTGGCGTCTTCAAGTACACATGTAGATCATGAGGCATGGTTGATTGACTCAGGTGCATCCTTTCACTTCACTCCCCATAGAGAGTGGTTCTGCGAGTATGAGAAATACGATGGTGGTGATGTCTTCTTAGGAGATGATAGGAAGGCTAGAATCATTGGTCGTGGAAAAGTAAAGTTGAAGTTGCAAGGTGGAAGGGTTAGAACCCTTCCGGGTGTTCTGCATATTCCTGCGTTGGCCAGAAATCTGATTTCTGTAAGCAAGTTGGATGATGCAGGTGTAAAAACAGTGTTCGAGAAGGATACTTGAAAAATGGTTCGGGGAGCACTGGTATTGATGCGGGGAGTTCGGATTGGAAATCTGTACAAGCTGCAAGGTAGCACTGTTATTCATGGGTGCAATAGTTCTTTGGTTCCTGAAAGTGGAGCAGAAAATCTAGTGGTCTTTGGAGAGAATACCATGGTGTGGCATCAAAGGTGGACATATTGGAGAGAAGGGCCTTCTAATACTTCATGGTAAAGGTATGGTAGAAGGTATGAGTAATAGCTCTCTGAATTTTGATTTCTGTGAAAATTGTGTATATGGGAAGCAGAATCGGGTGAGTTTCCCCTCTGGTAGTAAGAGGGTGAAATAGATATTAGAGATTGTGCATAATGATGTGTTTGGACCTATGAAGGTACCATCATTGGGTAAGTCTGTGTACTGTGTATCATTTCTAGATGACTTCTTAAGGAATACATGGATATATTTCCTTAAGAAGAAATCTGAAGTCTTTGACAGGATTAAAGAATTTAAGGCTCTCATGGAAAATCAGATAGAGAAGAAGATAAAGGTGTTGAGGACAGATAATGGTGGAAAGTTTCGCAGCAAGGAATTTGAAGAATTCTGTAAGAAGTGTGGTATAGCACGATAGAAGACTACTCCATATACACCTCAGCAAGATGGAGTTGAAAAAAGAATGAACAAGACGTTGATGGAAAGGGCAAGAAGCATGCTCAGTTGTGTTGAGTTAGGACAGGAATTCTGGGCAGAGGCGGTGGAGAATCATGTTACCTGGTAAACAGATCACCTTCATCAGCATTGGAGAATAAGACTCCACAAGAGGTATGGTCTGGTAAGAAACCCTCTCTTTCACATCTGAGGGTATCTGGATGTGATGCATATGTACATGTTCCAAAGGAGAAATGAACCAAGTTGGATAGTAAATCTGAAAAGTGCATCTTTATTGGGTATAAGGATGGTTTAAAGGGTTATAAGCTTTGGAACCCAACAAAAAGGAAGGTTGTGTACAACCAAGATGTGGTGTTTAGAGAGGTGAAATATGTTATTGAACATGAAGTCCAACCGAAGGAACCTGAGAAGATAGAGTTAGAGCTAAAGGAGGAAGAATCAGACTCTATAGTAGAGGAGGAATCAAAAGATGAAGAGCCACAAACTCCGGGTGTAAGAAATCAGTTCCAGAAAGAAGGTAGCCAGAAAGGTATAGTCTATCTGCCTTCTATTCAAATTTTGTTTTATCTATTACTGATGATGATCACAGAACTATGAAGGAAGCAGTAGATTCAGAGGATGGAAAAATCTCGAAAGAGGCCATGGTTGATGAAATGGCATCTTTGCACAAAAATGAGGCTTGGGATTTGACGGAGTTGTTGGCTGGAAGGAAACCCATTGGTAGCAAATGGGTGTTCAAGAAAAAGACAAATGCAGAAGGAAAGGTGGAGAAATACAAACTCGGTTGGTAGCAAAAGATTATTCCCAGTGCCAGGAATTGATTTTGGTGATATTGTTTCTCCTGTTTCCAAGGTAACTTCTATTAGATTACTTTTATCTATTGCTGCTGCTTTTGATTTTGAGGTAGAACAGATGGATGTGAAGACAACATTTCTTCACGGGGATCTGGAACAAAAGTAGTTCCTTGAGACAGTATCTTCTAGCACTTGTTGTGCGTGTCTTATGCACCTTGGCCTCTCCTCGGGCACTTCTCTCAGCAGCTTTACTAACGCCTCTTTTGCAGCCTTACTGATACTTAGAATAATATATGAAGCAAACAACTCAACTTAGAGTAAAAAGGTGCGCGAAGCTTTTATTAACTCAAAAGGGAAACTTACAAAGCATTACAATATGCAAAACAAGAAATCTCAGAGGTTTGAAGCACTCAGTTCAACAACGCGTGCTTGTCTTCTGCCAATTTCTTATTTTATAGACTCCTTTTTTTTTTGGACATGACACAAAGTGGAAATAATTGAGGGTCATGTCGGCATTTCCATAGTCCGACGATGTCTACTCAATATTTCAGTACAATAACTCAAAAGCACACTAAGGACAATAATTCAAAGTGGAAATATTTGAGGGTCCTGTCGGCATTGCCATAGTCCGACGGTGTCTACTCAATATTCGAGTACAATAATTAAAACTTTCAACTATTCAAAAGGAATATAAGGACTATCACCATGGTCCCTTAGGGCTGCGGTCTAAGTCATAATCATCGAACTCGTCAGAAGATTGATTCTCTCGTAGATATGCTTCCTCCATTATCTTTAGATATTTTTCTAAATAGTTTGGCTCGATGGGGTCTTGAGCATCTTGGTACAAATCTAAATACAAAATGTCCTTTCCTTTTGAAGATGTTGTTGTTGTAGATGTTGTAGCTACTTTAGAGGACTATCCTGCTTCCAACTTTATTTGATCTTTGTAGGGATGATGGCTTTGGTAGGGTAACTTGAATGGCTCATCTTTCTTTCTCCATCTATTGATGTAAGATGTAGGATTTATCTCAATATCTAAGAAAGAATCTTTATGTGCTTTTGATAAAGTTGGCATCTATAGCACTGGTATTTCTATTCCATCCAATAATTCCCACTTAAAAATCTGGAACATACTAGTAGCTGTTTCGATGGTGTTTTGTATCCAGATTTTGCAGTGATCACTAACACCTTCCTTTTCTTGCCATCCAAACTCAAAATTAAATGTTGTGCATACCCTGGTCGATAATAACAGACTAATCAGACATATAGTATCTGCAGTCCAATTTCTTGAACTTACTCCAATTGTGATTAGTGCCTTTTGATTCACAGAAAACTTTAAAACAGGATACTTCCCATGTGATTCGGTCAATTTTTTGATAATATGAATTTTTTCAACCAATTTTTGCATGGGAAATTCTTTTAACCACCCCAAAACTCTGTTTACTTCATCCTTATTTTCTGCAAATGCAGAACTTTCTAAAAACTGATTTGCAAAAACCTGTGAAAAGGGATTTGGCTCAATAGCATTCCTTATTTATGGGCTATTAAAATCCCATGGTGTAGAAAAGATTTTAATATATTGTAGAGTTCTTTCTACACATTGAGATTGTCTTTTAACCTGTTTCTTCTTGCAGTAACCATTCTTGATTTCCCAATCTACAAAGGGCTCGAAGATTTCATACTGAGGAAAAGTATCTGAATGCATATAATCTGGATCTCTTCTTTGTAGATATGATGCTTCCATTTCCTCGAACAGATCGTCTTTAAAAAATGACCAACTTTTATCTTGATGTTAACATCATCAAGGTCCATCATCTTAGCACTTGTAAATATTTCAATTGCAAAATCAATACAACCAATCATTTGATAATAATTTACAATTTGCAAGACCCAAATCATAGATTGAGTATATTGTATGGACCATAAATCATCAAGTGTTCTGAAATATAATTTGACTTTCATATTTGGTAAAGAGTATGCTTTTACCAATTCAAGATCCAATCCAAGAAGTGTGCCCATATTCTTTGACTGCCAGGCTTGACATTTTTGAATCCACTGGTTTCTTTGAAGCCTGAGTCCAACCACCTTTTTTATTTCTAGACAAAGATCTTCAACATGCTTCTCGAGAATTTTGAACCTTTTTTCCAAAGTGACAAGATTGTCCAGCTAATCTGGAATATCAAAATACTTCCTCTAACTTATGTCCGGTTGCGGCCAATGCTATGAGCTTTATTCATTTCCCTGGTAAGAGCATCGGAAATATAGTTAGAATTTCCAAGAATCCATTCTACATCAAAATCATATTGTTGGAACCAAATTTGCCATAATAACAATCTTCCTTTTGCCATTTGTCTTGATAATTTTGCTGACAGGAAATATTTAAAATTCATTGATTCAGTCCTAATCAAGAATTTTCTTGGCGCAAGATACAATTCAAATTTTTGAATGCCATTAAATATTGCAAGAGTTTCTTTTTCAGCAGCAAAATTTTTTTCCTGATTGGGGAGGAATTCTCCTAAAGGTGCATAATTCTTCTTCTTTGTTTTCCTCCTTTCTTTCAAAAAGAACAGTTGCCCAAAAATCATCTGAGGCATCTGTTTGTAAAATTAACAATCCTTCTCCTGGAGGCTGCAATTTTGGCAAGGACTTATATTCTTCTTTGAGATTTTTGACAGCAGCAGTGGCTTGACTAGACCAACCTGATTTTAAATGCTTTCGAATAGGAGCAGTTTTTTCAGATAGCCTGGGAATGTATTTATGGATATAATTTAAAACACCCAAAAATCTCTGAATCATTTTGGTATCTTTGAGTTCATCAGGGAACTCAGCAAGCTTTGTTAGCACATGCAATTGCATCTGTATATGTCCATCGATTACATGAATTCCAAGGAAATCAATGTCATTTTGGAATAACACCATTTTCTTTTCTGAGAGGACAATACCATGAGCTTGAACTTCTTGAAAAAATATTTCTAGATGAGCCAAATGTGTTTGTAAATCTGGACTATGGATTAAAATATCATGAATGTAAATTATGATAAAATCATACTTACCAAATATAAAATCCATTCTTTTCTAGAAGAAAGCAAGAGCATTCTTTAATCCAAATGGAACAATTCTCCATTGGAAAAATCTTGCAGGGCATGTGAATGTTGTCTTATGTCTGTCTGCTTCATAAATCTGAATCTGGTACTAACTAGATTTCATATCAAATTTACTGAAGGTTTTACTCTTCTGAATTTTCTACATTATTACTTCTTGACGAGGTAAAGGATAATGAAATCTTTGAGTGATTACATTCAATGGTTTGTAATTAATTACCATTCTTTCTTTACCTTGAACTATTTCAGAATGATTGCGAACCAAATATGCAAAACATGAATAATGGGAAACACTCGGTTCAATCAATCTCAACTTCAACAATTCTTCAATCTGCTTTTTGATTTCTTGTTCATCAAAAGGAGTACAAGGAATTAACTTACCTTTCACTCCATTATCATGCATGGTCACAATTTCTTGCTTGGGGCTCTCCTTTTCCCAAAACTTTTGAGGGTCTTCTAAGCAGCTTTTAACTAATCGCTGATATATAGAGATTTGTTCCTGAGTCCATTGCGGATCTATTGTTGCTTTTTGTTTTGTTTTCAGAGATTCCTTTTCTTCATAAATCTGCAGTGCTTTCTACCAATGCTTGGAATCATTTTTTGGCTTTCTTGTGCTGGTCTTCTTCTGGCTTTCTCTTCTTACTTTAGAGTCTGCAAATTTTAATCTCATAACAGAGATTGCTTGTTTTTTGAAATTGAAGATAAATTTATCTTTGTTAATAGTCACGGGCAAAACAGAATTGATAAATGGCATACCCAGAATTAAACTGGCAAATGGGTCGTAATGTTGTATAGCAGATATCTTGACAATCTCCCCACTTATTTTTAAAGAGGTATTATCCACATAGTGAGTAAGATTAACTGTACCTCCGATTGTTTCTGAAATCAGGATATTCTTGAGAGGCTTCCATAATCCCTTAAACAATGATGGTCTGGCAAGATTGTTTGAGCCACTGATATCAATAAATGCATCAAGATCTATCCAACTATTTTTAACATGCACAGAGACTGGTATATACAAAAGATTATTTGTTTTAAAATTCACTTCAAGAAAGTTTGTTCTGCTGGTGGGTCAAATTCAGGAACTGGCATTAAAGATGTTTGTCCGATATTTTTCTGATATGGACAAAAAGAGTTTAACTGAGGGAGAATAGGGATAACCTATTTTCCTTTGTCTTTCTCTGGTGGGAGAGATCAACATAAATATTTTGTTTCACTGTTTTCAACATTGTATGTGTCAATCTCGAATTCTTCATTGTAATGAAGTTCTTCTTCTTCATCTTCAACTGAAAATTCATCAGTAGAACAATCATAACAAATATTCATTTTCTGAACAGAATTGACTAACTCTTCATCTTCTGAAAAAGAAGCATTAGTTAACATATATACATCTGATGGTTCTTCTTCTAATTGTACAACAGACCAATCATCACAAAATTCTTCAATATCTACACATGCTTTCAATTTACCGGATGTGCTTTTTGGACAAGCACGAGCATAGTGTCTTTCCTGTTTGCATATGAAACAGCAATTGTTTTTGGTTCTCGGCTGTTTCCTCTTCTTTAGAAATATGAAATTTTTAAAAGGTCATTTGGGATTTGCAATTTTCTTGGTCTTGAATTTCCCATACCTTTTATGTTTTCTCCTTTTCTTAAATGGTGTCCATGGCAAAGCAGCACAACAAACATTGGCACTGGGAGTTATATCATGTGCTTTTTTTTGCCAACAGAGATATTTGACTTTCTCTTGACACCTGAATAAAAGATCTATCCAATAAATCCGATCTATTGTTTTACTTTGAAGCTCAATATCTTTAGAAATTAGATCTCCTAGATTTCCTGGTAATTTTGGCATAAAATAAATTTTCTGAACTAAATCATTTGAAAGATTTGCTTTGTAAACTTTGGCCATAAAATCTTGACCAAAAGCTTCAAGATATTTTAAATCTTTTAGTTCCATTCTAGCAAGGTCTGTAATGATTTGCTTCTTCTCGTCTATTGGCTCGGGGACAAACTGTGTTTTCAGTAGTACCTCTAGAGTAGAAAGTCCTGCTACAATGACTACTTGTCGTTCTAACTCAGGAGGTCCAATCCACCATTCATAAACTATTCCGGCCATTCTTTTCTCTGCTAGAACAAATATGGACATATTATCGAGCTTTACAGTTACTTGCATTTGGTATAACACTCCGATCCATATTCTAATTTATTCAACTGGATTTGTTGATTTATCCAAATCCAAAATATAACCGCTAGAATTAGAAGCAAACAGATCTTCTTCTATTCTAGGATATTTGTGGACTTCTTTAACAAAATTTGCTTTTTGGATTGATGGCATGATAAAAGATGGAAACTTCGAAGCTGCATTGTCAAGAGTCCCTATTTTTGCTTTTGTTTTTCTTGGCTGCTTTGGAATAGACTCTATTTTCATTGGTCTGAAAGGTGTTTCAGAGGTGGTAGCTTCTGTTTCTTCTAAATCCCAAAAATTAGGTCGACATATCTATAGAAAATTTTGAGCTTTGAGCTGCTTTAGATTTTCTTCTTCTTTCCTTTTTCTACATCCTTGCCTCTTTATCGGCTCTTTCTTCTTGTTGTTCATCATGTAAGAGCTTGAGATTGGCTAGGATGAGCTCATTTTGTGCACCCATATCATCTATATCATTTTCAGCATAAGAACGCCATGTGGTAATATAATTACCAATTTGATACAACTAGTCTAAATCGTTTGGATTTGAGGAGTTGTGTTCAACTAAAGGGGCACAATCAGCTCTTGTAGGAGGTTGCTTTGAGGAGGACGAAGTAGTACAGAATTTCGTTTTTGGTGGCCATTTACCTCTTTTTACAAAGCGATGATTAGCATATTGCCATTCTTCAACTGGGGCTATCTGGGAATTAGAAATTCTAAACATCTTATTTACAGCAAGAAAAGGCTTAACTTCAGGTATATATAATTCATTTGAAGATAACATAGGTTGACTAGAAGTGCTGGTTGTTTGGGCAGAGGATTCTGTAGATTCTGAGACTGGTAATGCATAGTTTCTCGGATGAATGATGGGTTGCAGGATGGAAGGCTTTTCTTGAAGTATTATTATTTTACCTTCTTGCAATGAAGCTCTTCTTCTCAGGCTTCCCGGTTTCTTCTCATCAGCTAAAGACTTGTATTGAAAATACTAGTCGTTTGGTAAACATATAGAATCATAAGACACTCCCTCTACTTGTGCATTATTTAAACCAACTGACACACAATCTCTGAGCACTGGCTGTTTTAATTTCGGATGGACTGTATTAGTCAACTGGAAGGATGTATGAATTATTACAGATAAATATTCGCATTCATCAACCATCTGTAATCCTTGAACTCCTACCATAAGTTTCCAACAATCCTCCAAATGAGGATCTGTAATACTAATAGAGTAATTAGGAAAAATCATTCCATATTGACAACCAGTAGATAGGTTACCAACGATGGTACCTATTCTAGCATGATCATAGTTCTGGTGTTGAGTATCAAAAACTTCAGACATGCACTGAGTATTTAAGCCATGTCTAAACAAAGGAGCCAAACCTATTCTTATACCTCCAAAATGTAAATAGGAATATTTTTTGTCTTTTGCATATTGGCGAAATTTTTTGATTTCTTCAGTGGTAAACAAAGAGAGAGACACAATTTGTACAGAAGGACCTGAGATTTTGATTTTAACTTCCACTTCCTTTAAAAGCATTTTCTTCTGAAAAATATTAGAGAGAGGAGTTTTATAAACATCAGTTGCATGAAGAGTTGGAGGATTCCAACTTTCAGGATTTTCTACTGTGTCTAATTCCTTTTCAGAGTCGATTTCTTTTTCAAAAGATCTAGAATCTACTTCAGTAACAACACATCTTTCCAGAGTTGAAAAGGATCTGATTAAACTAGCTATTAGGAAAATTGTAGGGCTCTGATACCAGGAGATAATAAAAGATCGAGAAAACCAACCTCTACCTCTAGTAAAAGTAGTTCCTTGAGACAGTATCTTCTAGCACATGCTGCGCGCGTGTTCTGCACCTTGGCCTCTCCTCAGGCACTTCTCTCAACAGCTTTATTAACGCCTCAAGAGGAAATATACATGAAGCAACCTGAAGGCTTTGCGGTGAAGGGTAAGAAAGAACTGGTATGCAAGTTAAGAATTCTCTGTATGGGTTAAAACAGTCACCAAGGATGTGGTATCGGAAATTTGATACATTTATATGCGAACTTGGCTTCACCAGAAGCAAAGCAGATCACTATGTGTATTTTAAATTAATTGGTGACCGTGTTATTTATCTGGTCTTGTATGTGGATGATATGTTGTTGGTTGGAAATGACAAAGAAATTATCCAGGATTTGAAGACCCAATTGTCCTCCAAATTCGACATGAAAGATCTCGGTGCTGCAAACTATATTTTGGGCATGGAAATTAAAAGAGATCGGGCAAAGAGGAAGCTCTGGTTAAACCAGAGGAAGTATGTCGAGACAATATTGCAGAGGTTTAATATGCAGGATAGTAAACCGGTGAAGGTTCCTATTCGTGTAGGTGTGAGGTTATCTGCTGAACAGTGTCCCAAGACACAAGAAGAGGAAGAGGACATGTCCCATGTTCCATATGCAAGTGCAATCGGTAGCTTGATGTACGCCATGATCTGTACTAGACCAGATATTGCACATGCAGTGGGAGTATTGAGTAGGTTTATGTCAAAACCAAGGAAGGAGCACTGGACAGCAGTGAAGCGGGTTTTCAGGTATTTGTGTGGCACTAGTGATTATGGTTTATGCTACCAAGGAAGACTAGGATTGGACAGAGTGTTGGATATCTGTGGCTTTATTGATGCAGATTGGGCTAGAGATCTCGATAAGAGAAGATCGACAAGTGGGTATGTGTTAAACCTATTTGGAGGTGCAGTCAGTTGGATGAGTAAGAAACAATCTGTAGTGGCACTATCAACTACAGAGGCAGAATACATGGCAACCACTCATGCAAGCAAGGAAGCAGTTTGGTTGTAGAGATTGTGTTCAAGTATGGGGTTAGTACAGGAAGTTATAAGGATAGACTGTGATAGTCAAAGTGCAATTTTCTTGGCAAAGAACCCTGCATATCATTCAAAGACAAAGAACATTGATGTTCAGTATCACTTTGTGCAGGATATGATAGAAGACAAAAAGGTGTTGCTGGTAAAGGTGGACACTTTGAAGAATACTGCAGATGCAGTGACAAAATCTGTGAGCTCTGAGAAGTTCTCTTGGTGTAGAGAAACAATGGGCATTACAGGGCTGGATAAATGACTAAGCTCTCTTGTGGCGCCCTATGGAAAGAAAACAACAAGTGGGAGAATGTTGGGTTGTGTTATATTCTTTCCACGACTAGCCCACGTAGTTAACCGGGGCGGTTAGAGGGGCGGAGCCCCCCCTTCGTTGCACTGATTGCGTGCGGGGGGGGTCATCGGGGGTTTTGAGGTGTAGCGAACCCCACTCTATGGGTCCGATGGTTTCGAACCTATGTTAGGTTGGGCAGACCGACCTATGGTTTTTGTGCTGATTTTCACACATGTTTTTGGACGCGATGGTTTTTGGTCCATGGTTTTGGATGCGATGGTTTTCAGTCCATGGTATTGGATGCTTTGGCATGTATAAATATGTATTGTAACATTGAAAGGAACATATTGAAAAATCAAGCTAGTAGTCCTGGTTTTGGGATCCAGAGGAAAATCTGTGTGTATATGTGTTTTATGTGTTATGCTCTCGCATTGTTTATTTTATGTGTTCTAGAATTTGTATGCAGGTAATTTCTGTACGAGGTTAAAACCTACACCCAAGAGCTGGCATAGCTATCAATATTCGATGAACGAGAGGGAGAAACTACCGAATTAGGAGAGCTTATGGTTCAATTTGGTACGAGAGGAAATAAGGCAAAATACTAGAGATGAAAATTCATCCAAGGGTGAGGATGAAGAAAAATTTGCATTGGCTGTAAAGGAAAAGAAGGGAAAAGGGAATAAATACCAATCCAAACCAAAATCTAGTAAAGGGGGAAAGAAGAAAGATTTGTCAAAAAATAAATTCTTCCATTGTCATAAATTCAGGCACTATGCCACAAAGTGTCCACATAAGAAGGAAAGCAAAAAGACCTCAGGAAGAGAAGTACATAAAGCTTTGGCTTCTAAGTTCAAGCTTGAATTTACCCTCATTGCATGCATGGCCAACACAGTGATGGGGACTGTGTGGTACTTGGACTCAGGTGCAACGTTCCACATGATGGTAAATAGAGACTTTTCTAGTGACCTAGAAGAAAAAGATTTGCAAATGCACATCAAGATGGGGGACGAATGAAGGTATAGCGTGGTTGGGATTGGTACAGTCGGATTTCAGAGGGAGTTAGGCTCTCCCCTCAAGATTAAGGATGTCATGTTCATTCTAGGCCTAAAGAAAAATCTTGTCTCTGTTGCAATTTTGGAAGATCGTAGTTATGTTGTGATCTTCAACAAAAGAAAGGCATTCCCGAGCCACAAAGCCATAGTACATGTGAAGCATATTGGTGCTCGTGTGAAGAACCTGTACAAGCTAGATGTGGAGGATTGTGCTACATTGAGCATGAATGAGGAGAAGGTGCAGAGCTGCAACGTCAATGATATTTGGCATAGAAGACTTGGCCATTTGCATCATGGAGCTCTAAAGATCATGCGATCGATAACCACAGGCCTCCCCAAAGGAGCGCTTGAGCAAAAAGATGTATGCAAAGGATGTACTTTGGGGAAGTACACAAAATCCACATTCCATGGCTGAGACAACAAAACACATGCAGTCCTTGAAAGGATCCACTCTGATTTTCGTGGACCTTTCTTGACAACCTTCATTGTCAGGCAGAAATATTTTGTCATTTTTATTGATGACTTCTCATGGAAGTGTTGGATCTTCTTCATGCGAAAGAAGGATGAGACATTCTCCAAGTTCGTAGAATTCAAGGCACCGGTAGAGAAAGAAATGAGCAAGAAGGTGAAGGCTTTTAGGAGCGATAATGGATGTGAGTACTTGTCAAATGAATTCAAAAAATTATGTGCAAAACAATGCATTTGACGAGAGTTGACAACACCCCATAACCCACAACAGAATGGGGTCACTGAGAGAAAGAACCGTAGCATTATGGGAGAAGCGAGAGCGATGTGGCATGAACAAGGACTACCTCTACATTTGTGGACTGAGACATGCAACACAACAGTCTATCTGCAGAGCCAAAGTCCTCATTAGATTCTGGGCATGATTACACTGTAGGAGGCTTGCTCGAGGAGAAAGATGGATGTGTCACTCTTCAGGATTTTTGGAGCCTCTTTTTACTGCCATGTCTCCTAAGAATCAAGGAAGAAGTTGGAGATGACAACAGGATTATGGGTATTTGTGGGTTACACAAAAAATCCCCACATCTACCGTGTGTACTTTTCATCCATTAGAATGATAGTTGTGTGAAGGAATGTACAATTTGATGAAGATAAAGTCATATCGTGCTCTCTTGAGAGGGAGCTTAAGATCCCATCAGAACGGGATATTTTAGATCCAAAGGAGGAACCTCAAGAAGTTGTGCAACAACCACAAGTTTAGGAGTAGAAAGTGGAAACAACCACTCAAGGAGAACCATCTAAAGAAGGCTGGAAAAGGACCAGGGAAGCTAAGAGGCTTGTGCATGATGTGAGGGAGAATGTGGGTGCTCCTTCAAATCAACCCAGGCAGAGAACTAGGCCATCAAATTGGTACACTAGCTAAATGCCTCTAATGACTGAGCTTCTAGGCACTGAGCCATCCTCTTTTGAGGAAGAAGTAGAGCAACCTGTATGGGTTGATGCAATGGTGGAGGAATACGAATCCATTGTAAAGAAAAATTTTGGGAAGTGGTCCCAAGACCATCAAACAAATTAGTTGTGGGTTTGAGATGGATCTTCAAGGTAAAGCATGCAACAAACAGAAGCATAGAGTACAAGGCCAAATTTTTGGCCAAGGAGTACTCTCAAGTTGAGGGGATTTACTATGAGGAGATCTTTGCTCTTGTAGCAAGGTACTCATCCATTAAATCAATTCTTGCTTTTGATGCATTGATGGGGTGGAAGATCCACCAAATAGATGTAAAAACAATATTCCTCAATGGAGTTATTAAGGAGGAGGTGTATATCGAGCAACTAGAAGGCTTCAATTCTTTTGATAGAGAGCCTCATGTGTGCAGACTCAGGCGAGCATTGTACGATCTCAAGCAAGCACCCCGTGCTTGGTACACCAAGGTTGATAGCTATCTCACCAGTTTGGGATTCACCTATATCATATCTTGGTAGAAGGTAAATTGTTGATTATTGTCTTATATGCTGATGACTTGATTTTATCTGGTGATGAGCAACTAATCAAATTTTGCAAGGAAGACCTTGCAAGAGAGTTTGAAATGAAGGACATGGGTCTCATGCACTACTTCCTTGGATTGGAAGTATGGAAAGGAGATGGGGAACCGTTTGTTTCTCAGGGAAATTATGCCAACAAAATACTTCAGAGGTTCCACATGGACAGTTGCAAAGCCATGGATATACCTCTAGCAACCAATTTGAGGAAAGAGGATGCCACTTCATGTGAGGAAGTGGATGCTACTATTTACCGACAATTGGGGGGTTCACTAACGTATCTTGTGAACACACGACCAGATATGTGCTATGCAGTCAACCGGTTAAGCCAAGCTATGGTTAGGCCAACCAAACTATTTTGGAGGGAAACTAAGCATGTTCTACTATACCTCAGAGGCACTACCCAGTTTGGACTATGGTACATACAGACAGAGGGAGTGAATCTATGTGACTTCACAGATGCAGATTGGGTCCGTAGTAGTTTCTTAGTAAAGTAGGAAGCAAACATCTATGGCACTCAACTCGGTAGAAGTAGAATACTTGGATGCCAGTCAAGAAACATGTGAGGCGATCTCGATGAGAAAGATACTTGTTGGATTGTTTGTTCAGATGATGGATTCAATTGAGATCTATTGTGATAACCAGAGTTGCATCAAGCTTTATGAGAATCTTGTTTTTCATGATTGATCCAAGCATATAGATATCCGGTATCACCATTTATGGGTCTCTTTATAGAGGTGGATACTGTTGTTGCAATACATTCCCATAGAGGAGCATGATGCTGACATTTTTACAAAGGCCTTGTCAAGAGGGAAGTTCGAGTTCCACGGGTGCAAGATAGGGTTGGTTGATAATCCCTTTCTTCTTGAGAGGGAGTGTTGAAAATTGCAACAAAAAATTCTCAATTTGATTTTTCCTTAATGAAATTGAGAAAATTTGAATTTCCACATCAACAGACAACTTGGATGATGTTATCTTGTGTGACATGGCTTGTGTCACCTAGTTTACTCAATAAATTTGTTGCATGTGTGTTATTTCTTGTTGCATGTAGATATTTTTGTTCTAAATTGTGAATTAATGTCCGTAGAGCAATAGAGTAGGTTTGTGTCTTATGATTTTGATTAAAACTTCATGAGCAGTTGCAAATCTACAACGTAATTTCTATAGTTGTAACTCCTCCCTCTATTATTTCATTGAACTAAAACCAAACTCTATGCTTATAACCTTTAGGTTTCAAATGTAAATCCACTTTTAAATAGAATACGTGTGAAAAAGATGCATAGTTTCCCATATTTTTCCCTTGCCTTAAAACCCTTCAAGCATGAAAGAATATAGAAGTTAATCAGTTTATTGGAACAAGAAAAGAAGATGAGGAACTGCTTGAATGCCCATTCCTATATGAATCAAGATTAACCTAAGATACATCTAGTTAACTTTATTAAATTCCTTAATCTAGGTCAAGTTTCATCACTAACATTGAAAGCTTCTTAACTTTTATGGAGATAGACCCTCTTACGCTACTCCCACAATGTCATTGATTTTCTTATTATGTAAGAATGCAAAATACTTTTCTGACATAACTTCATATAAAAATGATTTGATCCTATAGGCAATATTTTTGTGGTAATTTTATATACATAATTACACAACAATATAGGCCTATAATCCCCAAATGTTTCTAGATCATTTTTCTTTGGGATATTTAGATCCCAAATCAATTTCCCTCAATCAATCAACCTCTCATGGATCATAAAATCCCAAGTAAAATCCTATTGTCCACCCATCAAGGCCTAAACTCTTATTTTGTACGTGTAAGCTTTCACATTTAGAATTCATATCATATGTTGTTTCTTGGTGAAATGTGGCATGTGTGTGAAGCACCCAACATTTCAATGGGATGTTGTACCCAACATTAGGGACACATAAAGATGTTTATAAGAAAAATAATGTACAATGAGGTTAAATAGAGTGATTAATTAACAATTAATAGAATTGAAACGTTAGAAATGGGATTTTTTTTTTTTTTTCTTGTTTTCAGATAAGCGGAAGAGAAATGTTAGGATATTTAAAAAAATTACCACTTGACGATGAAGAGGAACGAAAGGATGATTACTTAAGAATTAAAGGTTTTAAAATGGATAGTGGATTTGAGAGTGTAGGTTTTCATAGTTAGAATTCATATCATATGTTGTTGTTTTTAGAAAAAATGTGCCATGTATGTGAAACACGACGTTTTGAGTGGACGCTCCACTCATCATCAACAACAAATGAATTTTTTTAATGAGTAATAAAAAATGTGAAATAACAACTCGATTAAAAAAGCCTCAGAGGAAGGTCTCAATCGAAGAGAGAAGGGAAGGGTCAAACAAAACAAATAATGGTTTTTTAAAGAAAGATCTTTTGAATTGACCAGAAAAATGTTATATTATTGAAGTAAAACTTATTTGGACTTTTTGAGAGAACATGGATATAGGAATGGAGTACGCGATGATATCTGGGGTTGGCTCTTGCTGCCATCCTCGCCCATCGGTCACGGCAGGCCGAGGGTTTGATTTTTCCTTCGAGTATTCGCCATGGCACAGAAATGTTGCGCCCTGTTTTCTCCTGGGTGTCGACAAATGGATGCATCAGTTTAGGTTTGCGACGAATCGACCATTCCTCTGTTGTGGTTTGTGTTTGATTTCCGTGAGCTCAAGAAGGAAAAATATAACTGTTTTTTCACAGTCCTATCTCTATTTTATGAATATAGTCAAGGATCGAAGTCCAGTTAAGATTTCAACATTGTATGCTTTGTTTCACCTCTGGTTTGTTTGAGGCTGGTGCGATGAATGCGCCTTATAGGTACGTTTTACGAGTCCCTTGTTTCCTCTTCCTAGGTGTTTCCTGTACGTGGTTTTATGCTTTATCGGCCTTGTTGGCTACGGAGTTCATGGATTTGAAATGGGATGCATTCCGGGGGATTTGTTTTCTCAAGAATTTCGCTCATTGGATCCCTTTCTTTATTCTGGATGTAAGACGAGCAGAAACAGTATTCGAAAAAGCTCATATCTTCATTAAAAAAAATATAGATGGGACCATCATTTTTTTAGATTCAGGAGTTGGACCTGGTGGAAAATATGAAAAAATAAATAGAGAACAGGCTAGGCATCTCTACTTTTTCTCATTGCTGGTTATTCAAAGGGAAGATGCTTTAGGATTCCACTCAGTTAAAAGAATACTGCATCAAGAGGAATTCCATCATTATTTTGAACTTGAAGTTGTCTAGTGGAGCTTCGGGCTCCATAAATCCCGGTGGCTTGGCCTTTTTGAAGGATCCAATGCAAGGGAAGACTAGTAAAATAGTTGATTAATTCCAATATAATCCAAGGCCCTATATGATAGAAAAAAGGGAATAAGTATCACCTATGGAGGTCAATTTTCAAGAGTTAAACTCTCTATTCTCCGCTATCCAATTAAAGGTTATAATATGTAGGTTTAATGGATTTTGGCTTAAAGCTGATGCATTACATCAATGGGCATTTTCTTTCTGGACCTCAAACTGCGATATCTATTTATGTTACAAAAAGTTCTTTATTGTTCAATTCAACACACAAAAATATTTGAAGATCACCCTGAATGATGGACCCTAGTTTTGGGGTAGCGTTGGGCTCTTCATAACCCCATGGTTCCCATATTTTGAAGCTACAAAAATGGTGGTCTCTTATGCCGGTTTGGGTGAGACTACCAAATCTTCCCCTCCCCCTCTGGCACCACAAGGTGATAGAGGATATTGGGAACACCTTGGGGAAATTAAAAAAGATGGACCTAGAAAGAACAAAGAAATGAATTTTTACTTTTGCAAGAATATGTGTTGAGATAGATCTCAACAAAGCTATACATAATCACATTCAATTGAAACACAAAATAATTCAGTATACTTAAGTATTAGACTGCAAGAGCGCGACATTCCAATGTTGAACATGTTTTCAAACAAGTCATCTATAGAGTACTTGCCCACAAGCAGAAAAGATACCAAAAAAGAAAAAGAAGCAAGCCCATAAACCAAAGGGATGGCAAGTTTCTGACCCACACCTCTCTAAGAAGAAGAAAAGAATATGTGAACCAAAAAAAACAAGGCACAAGTGGATGCACAGGGTCAACGCGAATTTGTACTCACATGCAAAATGAAACATAACCAACAAGGCGGCCATGCACCATAACAAAAGGAAAATGAGGATCTTACGAAAGGCGAGACAAGGGGGTACAAAGAGACCCCATGTTTCTGAAAGATTAGACTCAAAAAATTAATATATTTCAAAGATTACAGGTTGCAAGGCTACAATGCTTCCACTTGGTCTGAATATAAGGGGATGACAAAAAGTGCAAGAAAAAGAACTTAAGTGATTATTATCACACTTAACTTGCTTCATTATGTAAGGAGAAATATAATTTCTAGAATACCTTTTAGGTAATTTTGTTATTACCTTAAAAAAAACAAACCAAAACTTATTTAGAGTTTTTTAAATTTTTCTCAAAATTAAAATTAAAATTAATAATCTAATGTAATAATATATGAAAACTAATAAAATCATATCTTTTTTTATAAATAGATAATCTTATTATAATATATATAATAACATATAAAAACAATAATATAGGAAACTAATAAGATCTTATTCTTTTTATAATTAGATATCTTATTATAATCTAATATAATAACACTTACATGTTATCTTTTATAATTAAATAGGAAATAAAAAATATTATGTATTAAATTAAATATTATCATCAGCATAACCATAATATACTATTAAAACTAAATTTAATAATTTTATTATAAGTAAATAATATATGAAACCAATATGATCTTATATTTTAAAATTAGATAATATTTTAATGTTACATTTATAAATAGGAAAATAAATAATTATGTATTATAATTAATGATATTATTGTTTTTTTGTTTATTAAGTTGTGTGAGTTTTGAGATAACTATGTATTTAACTTTTGATTTGAGAAATCACATTCCAAAGGCATATAAGCCGTCAAAGTTACCCAGGGATCACACCTGATTTAGGCCATTCTAACCCTTAACATGGTTGGATTTTTTTCCCATTGAGTTTCAAAATGGTGACTTTCACATCACGGAGTGTCTTAAACCTACCTAGTCACCATCTATTCTACACTCCATAAGCTAATTATTATTATTATTATATTAATGTAGTATCATCTTAAATTTATATTGTTATTAAAATATAATATTAATAATTAACTAGGTTAAAATTGTTATTACTATAAGCTTTAAGGCTTTTGATAAAATGTAATGGTGTTATTATTATTATAATATGATGCAATAATAATAATAATAATAATTAACGTTATGAATAAATTATATTTTATATTTATTAATGGAGATTAGGTAATGTTATAGTTAAAGGTCAATAATATTCATATTAATATTATAATACTATTATTAAGCTATTTTATTAATATAAATTGATAATTAGTTAATAGTGTTAAATTATTATTAAATTGTAGAGATATTATTATCTTTATGAAAAGAAAATGTTACCCAAAGGGGTTAGGTCTAATGGTGGTATGAAAACTTCATTGGGGAACAATACCATAGCAAGTGCATTCATATTGGGGGATATATATTGAGGAAAAAATGACATTATATATTGAGCATATAATAGGGGATAAAAGGTCTTTCTATTGGCAGGTATAAAAAATAGAGCTCAAAGTTAAAGAAAATATAAAGGGGTATAAAAAATGTTAATGAAAAAATGGTTACTAACAATATCTAGTAAATGTAGGGTTTTTTAAAATTGGGAAGGTGTATTGGGTTTGTATTGATAAGGGGTTAAATAATGTGATTTTTAGAGATATTTTCCAATATGTAGTCAAAATAAAGGCATTCTTTAGTATGCCATGAACACACGTGATATGTCAGAGGTTCATTGAGTGAAGTCCTCATGAATGGTGGAAAATGAGGAGTTTTTCATCTTTGGGCAAGGTTTAATTCTCGTGAGGGGTTCCCTTGAGGCATGGAGGCACCGTGAGATAAATTTCTAACATGTCAGACATGTTGTAACTACCCTATTTGTAGAGGTAAACAAAATAAAAGAAAAAGAAAAATGTTATTAATAATATTGTGTTAATAATGTTAGGTAATTTGATATTATTCATAATAATGACTATGTATTATAATTAAATGAATATAAAGTTTTTATGTTTTTTTTTAATGTGTGGTTCACAGAAACCGAAGATTAGTGACCACTACGTGCACAAAAACTATCTGAGCAAATCCACTCGAAGAGATCACTTCCTACTGGCTCATTAGATGAATCTAACCCCTAGAGTGTCAAGGAGAATTGACCTTGTGACCTTGTAACACCCCCTTCTAACCCAAAACTCAACCATAATTATTAGGAGGTAGTTACTACGTAGATCTAGCTCCCGAAGTACAATTATGGGAATGCCTAAAATTTTGACTTTTCTCGACCTTTGTAAAACTTCCATTAGACACCATCTTTATCTTCATCTCATTGAGTTGATTCCAATCTGACTTACAGATTAAGAGTTATGTCTTCATAAATATATGCCTTGCTCACCTTTCGGCATCACCTTAGCCTCCATGTGGCAGCCACCCAGTGGCCCATGTGGCAACAACCCAGTGGCCCACATGGCAACAACCTAGTGGCCCACATGGCAGGTGATTGGAGGTGCCACTAACACCGTGGACATGCCACATGGTGATCATGCTAACAACTAGTCAGAAGTTAGCCCTTTCCATTGCCATGCGCCTTTTTCATTCCCTTTTCCGCGCCCAACCCTTGACCTCCGACCTAAGTCGGGGTCAACCCTCCTCCTTGGCATGATAAAATGTTGGGTTGGGATCAATTCTGACCCCCAACCTATCTAACCTCCCAACTTCACCTGCACCCAACTCCTGCCAATTGCATTGTTGGTCTGCCTTAGGTCAAGGCAGAGACCCGTCGAGATCCGATCCACCTGGTCGAACTCCCAACCTTCGACCTGTGGGATCCAAAAACTTAAATTTAAGCCATTTTTTGCATTTTAATAGAGTTCAAAAGGCCAATTTATTTCATGATTTTCCAGGATTTCTCAGATCTTTTCAAGTGTCGACATCAACACTTGATGATCAATGAAATTTAGAGAAAATCCTTGGGAACAACTTGATAAGCATTTCCTCAAGGACTGCCACCAATATAACCACTTCCAAGTGCAGTTCTTCGCAAGGCTACAAAGGGTAGAAAAATTCTTCAATAAATAGGAAACCTACTTCCATTGACTCTATTAGCCCTACCAGCTGAAAAAATAATTCAACAAAGATTTAACATCACTTGCATATACTCACATTCAAGTAAAAAGAGTGCAACCATAAGAGTTATCAACAACATGTATGTAGTAACCCATGATAAGACTTGCTCATCCATTCACATTCAACCATCACAATATGACAAGCATTCCACATTGATCATTGACTTCACTACGTAATCATTTCACTAGTGCGACCCAACACCATCACAAGTAAATAGATCTCTACAATAGGATGTTGGTATAATGCCATTAATTCCATGAAACTTCATGCTCATTAATGTATCCTATTATGGATTATAACCAACTATTCAACATATGTACACAAGTGAACCAAGAATTGTCATGCAAGCAATCAACATATCAGTCATTCACACTTTAACATGAATCCATACAAGATTAAGCATAAGAAGAACTTATCTTAGATTGTGTTGAAGATGGGAAACTGAGTTCAAGACTAAAACTCTCCACGCAACCATTGACAAGTTGTATCCAAGCTACTTGCAGTTGTCACCCCCAAGCCACATTCCAGGGATTGAGGGGGTATTTCTCAAGGGAATAAACACCAACTGGTAGCTAAAACAGGGACTCTATAGGCCCTCCTACCTCCAACCACCAGCCACTCATCAGTCCACAAATGCACAAGGAATCTAGAGGCTTGCTACCTCCACCCTCCATCTATCCAATAACACACACACACACACACACTCCAGGGAATCGAGAGGTTTCACCTCCACCCTAGCCGCATGTAACACAGTGGCTCCACCCAGTGAAGGGAATTTAGAAATCACTACCAAAACTAGATAATAAGCAAAGGAGACTCTTGAATTTCCTCACTAGGATTCCAAGGGCTAAATCTCTAGCCTAGGTTGTCAAGGGACTCTAGGGAATGCCATATCCACCCTCCATCCCCTTGAGGTATCCTGAGGCTTACCCTCACTTGAAGGATAATTCCTCTCGTGCTCTTATTACTCAACCTGAGGTATGATAACCTTCTGAGAATGGTGAAAGAAGCCAATTTCCTCCACACTACATGTGAATTCTATTGTCTACTTAATAAGTCTAGGAACACTCCTCTATTCTTCTTGGGTAGAGTGATAGTCACTTCTCTGTGTGGTTGTAACTGATATGACTTTGGTGCACAATTGTAAGCTTGTCAATCTTCACGAACGTGCCTCTCTGATGTCCTCCTTGAGTGGTCGAGTCTCAAACTCATGAGATGGTAGGCTCCATGTTGTTTGTTTCCTACGCTCCTACTCTCTCGGTTTGTCTTTTGTTCAGAATTTCACTTCCCCAACCACTATGAGTGTCTCTCTGATCTCTTCCTTGAATTGCTCCCAAAACTTTTCCTTTCTCGTCTATGCGTACACATTCTGTTTGTGTTGTATGCTCCCTACATGCCATCCTTTTCCCAAGTTGACTTCTTGGGTGTTTTTCCCACTGCACCTGTAGTTGTTGTGCATTAATTCCTTTTTCCTTTTATTATCTTATGTGGTTCCCAAGCTAGCATGGGTTGTGTCCCTTACTTGCATCCCATAATATCACAACAATAGTCTCATTTAAAACACCATTCTTTTCTATTTAAGACTCAACAACCAATCTTCAATGGTTGTTCACATTGTTCAGTTTCTTCCTTCAACAAGTAAAATGAATATCCCAAGCAATTGACCTCCCTCAAACCCTTGAAATTAGTGTCCTTTCCTCAACCCATTTTAATTTTCAAGATTCAAAATACATCAGGTAATTACCAGTTGGGCTGTTACAGACCCCTCCCCCTTGGGGAAACACCGCCCTCTATGTTCTCATAGGGGAGTTTTGAGGTCTAAAATGGGCCTCCTTAGGAAATTATAAAATAATAGTGGAAATAATAAAATAAGATTAGATTACATCATCAAATTTAGAGGGAGAAAAGAGAAGACTATTTTTCATCAACTCATGTTTTCAACTTATTTCCTTATGGGCTTACTCAAATTTCGAGCGTAAACACTCGTTGGATGCAAAATTTGATTCCTCATCCAAAGAGTACTCATGTTTCATACTTTCGATGGAACCTACTACATGAAAAATAAGAAATGCATGAAAAACGTGATTGTAATCATGTTTTTTCATGTATTTCTCATTTTTCTTGTAGAAGGGTCCATTGAAAGTATGCAATGTGGGTATTAAATTTTGCATTCAACGAGTACTCCCGCTTGAAATTTGAGTAAAACCTTAGGGAGATAAGTTGAAAATATGAGTTGAAAAGATAGTTTTATTATTTACTATTTTTTAATCGTTGTACTTTTTTACTCCAAAAGTAGTGAATCATCCCCCATGGTTGACATCATAATATTGAATCCTATTGGTTCTTACAAAGTTTATTTTGGTTGCACATTTTTCTTAGGAGACCTATTTTAGACCTCAAATTTCCCCTAATGCTATCCATATATACAAAGAAAACATGCTAAATAAAGGAAAAAAAAACATCATACCATTCTTGGTGCTTTATATTTACAACTCTTTATAGTATTTATATATACATATGCACATTTGCCTCAACCAACCAAAAAAAATGGATAAGTTGTCTTCATGGCATCAACCGTTTCCCAAGTGACTTCCTCTGACCCAAAGTGCTTCCACTACAATTTGACTTGCTCTATGGCTCGATTCTGGAGCATGAGATTCCTCTAATCTAGAATGCACAATGGCTCTAGATGGAACTCTCCTTCTGGTTCCACTTGTAGCATAGACCAATCACTAACATGATTAGAATCGTGTACTTATCTTTTAAGTAAAGAAACATGGAAAACATCATGGATTTTAACTAGAGGAGATAATGCCAACCTATAGGCCATTGGTCCAATCCTCTCAAGGATCTCAAAAAGTCCACAAAACCATGGTGTTAGCTTGGCACATGACCTGATCTTCAAGAATGTTTTCTTGGTTCTAACTCTTAACTAAACATGCTCCCCAACTTGGAACTCTTTATGCACACTATGTTTATCCACATAGCTATGTTTCCTGTCATGTGCTACCTTTAAGTTCTACTTGATAACTTGCACCTGTTGCTCCATCTCTTTCAACATATTAGGTCCGATAAGGACCCTTCTCACTAGATCACTCCAACTAATAGGATTACTACACATCCTTCCATATAATGACTCAAATAGGCTCATCTTTAAAGACTCTCGGTGCCCATTATTATATCTAAAATCCACAAGTGGAAGATATTCTTCCCACTTCTTTTGCTAGTGCATTACATTTATCCTCAGCATGTCCTCGAGGATTCAATCTATCCCTTATGTTTTCCCATCCATCTATAGATGATATGATGTATTGAATGCTAATTCAGTCCCAAATCTTGCAAATAGTTCCTTCGAAAACTTGGAAGTGAACCTAACATCTCTGATTGAAATAATCTTCTTGGGAACTCCATGTAGTCTCACAATCTCATTTATGAAGATTTGTGCCACCTCACTATTCAACTTGGTAGACTTGAGTGTTACAAAATGAGTTACCTTGCTTAATCTGTCAACAACCACCATGACTGCATCATGTTTCCTGGAGGTCTTGGGAAAACCTATGATGAAATCCATGGAGATCACTCCCATTTCCATTTTGGAATGGGAATGAGCTGCAATGAATTGATTGGATGCTTATATTCAACCTTCACTTGTTGGCTCTATGCATTTAGCAACAAAATCAACCACCTCCTTTGTGAGATTAGGACAAAAATTAAATTTCTTAATGGCCATGAGAGTATTTTGGTATCTCAAGTTGTCGGAATATGCCATTTTTTGAAACTCTCTCATGGCGAGGCTTTTCAAATCAATAGTGTTCGATACATAGATTATGTTCTTGAATCTAATCACGCCTTCATTCGTGAGATCATATTCCTCATCCTCTCCATTCTCACTACTCTGTTGTAGATTTTCTTTGGTCTACTAATACTTCTCATCATGCTACCCTGCATGTTTGACCCACTCTATGAGGGCCACTCCATAGTAACTTATGGTTTCCAAGTGATTCAACTAAATCCTTCTATTGAGTGCATAAACTACTCGATTTCTTTGCCTTTAATGTACTTGATTTTGAATTCAAATTTACTTAAGTGTAGCCAACCACCTAGCTTGACTGACATTCAAATTAGGTTGATCAAACAGGGACTTTAGTCCTCCATGATATGTCATGAGCGTGAATTTTTTCCAAGGAGGTAATTCCTCCACATCTTCAATGCATGAATAATGGTAGCTAACTCCAAATCACGAGCCACATAGTTTGCTTCATGTTCATTCAAATTTCAATACTCGTAACACTACTTGCCCTTCCTACATCAAGATTCCATTAAGTCCTTCTTGCAGGCATATGTGCGAATCACAAAATGCTTTCCTGGATCTGCGATCCTCAAAAATGGTGCATTATTGAGCAATTGGTTTAGTTTCTCAAAACTAGTTCCACCGTCAGTTGTCCACTCAATTTTCTTTCCTATTCTCTGCAAGGATATGATGGGGTGGCCTATCGTAGAGAATTTTTTTATGAACCTCATGTAGTAGCCTACCAACCCCATGAATGATTTGACCTCATTTACATTTTTCAGTGTTGGCCACTCCATGTTGGACTTGAATTTCTCTGGATCAAATGAAACCCCATCCTGGGAGACAATGTGCCCCAAGTAATGTATCTGTGGCTGGAAGAATTTACACTTGCTAAGCTTTGTGTAGAGTTTATGCTCCCTCAACAACTATAGCATTGTAGCCAAGTGCTTCTTATGTTCTTCTCCAGTTCTTAAATACACCAATATGTCATCGAAAAATACAATGACAATCTTGTCCAAATAAGGATGCATCACATTGTTCATTAAGCACATGAAAGTGGCTAGGGCCTTAGTAAGCCCAAACAACACCACCACAAACTCATAGTGCCCGTATCTTGCCTGTAATGTAGTCTTATGATCGTCTTCCTCCTTGATCCTCCCTTGATGATACCCTAACCTCAAGTCAATCTTAGAGAAGATTGTTGCTCCCCCTAACTGATCAAAGGGATCATCAATCCATGATAATGGATACCTGTTCTTTATGGTCACCTTGTTTAACTGTCTGTAGTCAATGCATAATCTAAGAGTGCCATCCTTCTTCTTTACAAACAACATGGGTGCTCCCAATGGAGACAAACTCAACCATATGCAACCCTTGTCCAACATCTCCTTTAACTACAATTTTAGCTCAACTAACTCAGGAGTGCACATCTGGTATGGTGCCTTGGATGGTAATGTTGCTCCAGGTACCAACTTAATAGAGAAACCTCTCTCTCTGTGAGGAGGTAATCTAGGGACCTCCAATGGAAACACGTTTGTGTGCTTCTGTAGAATTGGATATCTTCTTACTAGTTCACTCTCCTCATTCTCAGTATCATTGTTAGCTCTCTCATCACTAGAGATTTTCACTGCAAACAACATGCATCCCTTCTTGCTGTAGAACTTGGCTTGCATAGCCATGATTAGCTTCATTGAAGTAGGCTTTCTCTTGCCCTGCAAAAATCTTCTTTCTCCCTGCTCATCTAACCATTCAATTTCTTTTTCAAAACAATCCACTCTACTGTGGTATTTGTACAACCAATCCATTCGCAATAGCATGCTTTACGCTCTCAATGACAACAAGTTTATATGTGCAAATGCTGGCATATCATTTAGCTCGAAAGCACATTACTTCACCCAATAGTTAATTTTTCTCTTGGTTCTTATTGCCAACTAAACTAACCATGGTTCTTCATGCATTTCCTTCACCAGTCGAAACTCTTTTATGAACTCTTGACCGACATAATTGTAGTTAAAGCCTGGATAAATTAAAATAGAAACCATTAGGGGAATTTTGAGGTCTAAAATGGGTCTCCTAAGAAAAATGTACTGCCAAAATAAAATTTTTAAGAACCATTGGGATTCAAGGTTATGATGTCAACCATGGGGGATGATTCACCATTTTTGGAGTAAAAAAGTAAAAAGATTAAAAAAATAAAATAATAAAACTACTTTGTCAACTCGTATTTTCAACTTATCTCCCTAAGGTTTTACTCAAATTTCGAGCGGGAGTACTCGTTGGATGCAAAGTTTAATTCCTCATCCAAGGAGTACCCATGTTTCATACTTTCGATGGACCCTGCTACACGAAAAATGAGAAATACATGAAAAATGTGATTGCAATCACAGTTTTACATGTATTTCTCATTTTTTCCTGTAGTAGGTGTTAGCGCTTGAAATTTCACCTCAGGCTGAAAAAGGTAAACTCCAAGGCAACATCAAACCACTTAGCCTCGTAGCTAGCCCTACGGGGCAGGAGAGGGCTCTCTCCGGTCTATCTCGGCAAAGATCTTCAACAGGCAGAGATAACCAATAAAGAACATTGATTTTAGGCTAGTAAACTGATAAAAAGGTTTGATTTGGGATTTTTAGAGTTTTGGTGGAAAATTGGGGAAAAGCAATTTTGGGTGCAAGGATTGGACACAGTTTTCGCAGGGGGTTCTTTGGGGCAAGGTAGGAGACTGTACTGATGCCTTTGAAAGCTTTGGATGGACGAGAATGACTGGTGAGGAGCTAAGGAGAGCAAGCAATCACCTTGAATTCTCCTTAAACAGCTGAAAACATTGATATTAAGCAAACTTAAAGGCAGAGCATAGCAACCATGAATTCTACCTTAACACTTCATTTGCCTAATTTGCAAAAGAAAAAGTAAGAAGATGATTCACATAACAAACTTACAAGTACAAAGAGAAACACACCATCAATACATGTAACCACAGGAATCCCAAAAAGGACTGCAAAACCCCGGTCTTTCTTCCTTTGCCAAAATGCAGAGATACAATGAGTAATACAATAGAAGCTTTCTCCCTCAAGAGTCCAACCATGAAAATGACTAAGAAAGTACATAATATAGGCAAGCTAACATCTTTCCTTTCCTCTAGGGGTCGAGCTCACTATCCTAGGAGCTTTTTCAACCAATTCCAAACTGAGCACTAAAATCTAGGCAGTCAAAACAACTTGCCTCTATAAGCTAGGAAACCAATTCATTCATTTAATTTTTGCCTATCTCATGAATGAATCTTCTAGAAGAGATAAATGAGTGTAAAAATATCATAAAATTACATCATTTAAATCAAGGATGATCAAAATCCACTCCAAAAAGTCAAACCTAGTCAAAATTGTGTTTTGCTGAGCTGTAGGTACAATTTCTGTGAAATTGCCCAACGGGTCGCGCACTGATTCTGAACGGGTCACGCACTTTTTGGAGCAGTTTTTGAGGCACTTCCAGGTGTCCAAATGAGGTAAAAGTGGGCTTGTTGGAAAGGTCTTGATGTATACTTTCCAACCCAAGTGGAATTTCTGAATTTGGTGCCCATTTGCCCATCCAAAATGGAAATCTCCCAAGACTGCTTCATGTGTGTCAAAAAGGTGGCAGAAAGTCATTTTTTGCTTTTTTTTGACCTTCTAGAGGCTCAAAACTTGGTGAAATTTCTTGGTATTTGCTGAGAAAGTGTATTTTTGCATGAAAAATCCAAAAATGCAAACTTTTCCTGAAATGGACCTCCCAATCGAAAGGGTCGCGCACGGTGCGCGACCCGTTGGTGGAGAAAACCTGTGTTTGGCACAAAAAATTCACAATTGACAAAGTTTTCTCCAAATTTCTTGAAATTTGGGCTGGGAGTCCCTAATCAAGTACCATGCTCATTCAAAGAGGCTTTGGCCAAAATTTGGAGTGGATCGGGCCTTTTCCGTCGTTTTAGTGCCTTGGCCAACCTCCTTGGATCTGGCAATTGTTATTTTGACATTTCTCTAAAACCATGACACCTGTGTAAAAAGTGAAGGAGGTGTTTCTTCCTTGGCATGTTGTGGACAAAAAAATCTCTTAGTTTTGAAAAATTCATCTTTTATTGCTCTGAAACATCATTTGAATGAAACCTATCTCGATGTGTGGAACAAGGGATTTTGTCGAAATGAAGTGAAATGAAGGGGATAAGGGGATTCTAAATTCTTGGGGAAATTTTTGGAAGTAGGGAGGGATGTTAGGAAGCAGGGGAAAGTGGAATCTCAGATATTGAGTGAGGGGAAGGGGTCCAAAAGAGCAAAACACAGGCCCAACCTAGAAAATTTCCAGGTTGTAGCTAGAAACTAGGGTTTGTGCGAAAATGAGGAATTTGGGGAATCTCAGTGATGGGAAGCATTTGGTAAGGTGCTTTAAGGATAGGGGAAGGTGTATGAACATTAGGAAACAATTTTTTCCGATGATTTGACCGTCCAAGAGAAATTGCCTTCAAAACCCTAGGAGAGGGAAATGACCTTACCTAGGCGCAACTGAAGCATGAACAAGGTGTAAAATGACTCATTAGACACTGAGATGATAATGAAAACCCTATGAATGATGATAGACTCAGCTGAATAGTAACATAGATTGGCATTTGGGCAACTTTGAAAAGAGTGAGAGCAAACCCTAGACCTAATGCCTAGTGACCAAATTTTGCTTGAAGACTCACTGAAATGACAAAATTTGACCTTGACACTTCAAAATCACTTTGTAAGAGCATATTTGATCACTGGAGGAAGGCTGGAAAGACTGACACTAACAGAGCCATCTGGAAGTAATAGCTAATCTACGTTCAGGCCTCGGGACTACCTCCCAAACATCGTTCTTCATAATAGAAGAATACTCCTCTGTCATGGCCTCTCTCCAGACCTGCTCGCTGGCTGCCTCCTTGTTATGAATAAATATATAGGAAATAATGTAAAATCATGTAAATGATAATAATCATAAATAATGATTACATAATTAGTAATTAGGTTGAAGATTCATGTCTAAATGAGACATGACTCTATATGAAGAGACACTTGCTTGATATATAAGCAAGCCTCTTTCTCTCAGTGGAATCATTCTTATTCACACATTTAATATATAATATTTGTATCCTCATGGATATCTTTATATTCCAAGTCTTCTGAAGTAATTAATCTGAAGAAGGAACTTTGTTCGCTTCATTTGGTATCAAAGCAATCGATCCTTTGGCCGCTTCACTGCTACACAAAGCTCATTCTCTGGTCACCGGCCCTTGGCCATCAATTTTCATCAATCTTGTCACTGTCATAATTGAAGCATTTTGCTACACATTGGGAGATTCTCCATTTTTCAAGTCTTTGGCCATTTGCTAACCTATATATATATATATATATTATATATGATATTAAAAAGAAAAATTATTGAGAAAAAAAATTGAAAAAAAAAGAGGGGAGGAATTCAAATATATATAAATATATATATTTATGCACACAAGCTCAAGTCGTCGTTGAATCATACCGTTGACCATTACTTACAGTGAACGTCACTCAACAAGTAGACACCATCGATTTCAACGACAATCTGCAGGAAACTAAAAAAAACCACTTACCTTCGGTCACCGCAGCCCTACATTCACAGCAAGGAACAACCTACTTCACCTGCTCCTAGCCATCGCCGCTGCTGTCAGACGGTGAACCCCATTGTTGCAGTCCAACTGTTGGTCAACCTCCACAATTCGGCATTTTATCCTTCGCCCCGACAATCTGTGTTTCCGATTTTGTCATTTCCCTAACTCACTGTTACTGTTTTGTTTCTGTCATTCCTTTTACTACCACCGCGTTGCCTCTGTTTGTTGTAAACCCCAATTCTTGGTCCGCCGCAATCCAACTTGAATCGTGTCTAAGATTTGTCTTGTTGTCATAACAACACGCGTCGTTGATTGCTGTGTATTGGGATGAATAATATCCATCATTCACTTTCATCACAGATTAGTTGGGAAGATACGTTGCAACTGTTCCTGTGACTTGGCACGACCCTTCATAAAAGAAATTATTTGATTAACTCAACAAAAATTGATTACTGTGAGGTTATATATAATATAACAAGGGTATTATATTAAGCCTGAGTGAAAATGTTGGCATAACCCATAAAGGTGATCTTTAAATATATTTTAAGGGAACTTTAACAAATATAAAAGGTGATTTTAAAAAGGGTTATCTAAATTTATAAGGGAGCACTTTATAGTGAAAATTATTAAAGTGAACTTTAAAAGTTTATAGAACGAAGTATCAAATTTATAAATTACTGAATTTCAATCAATATTAAAGAAAATTAAGTTTTAAAAAAGGATAGGAAGTTCCAACACAAGTAAAAGTTATGAAGAGGTTAACTCTATATTCATAAGGAGAAGTAAATCGAGATATAGTAATCTTTGACAAAAAAAAAAAAAAAAAGACATAAGAGTATTGAGCTTATTTATAAAGGCTTTGAGTAATTTAATACTAGGAAATAAAAGGGCAAGTATTATTAAAAATAAAAGGAACAAAGAATAACGAAAAAATAAATAAATAAATAATATTCCATATGAAGTTAAAAGAAGTGAAGGAAAAAGAAAAAAGAAAAAAATATGGAATCTCTAAGTAATGAACAAAAACAATCATTCGCAAGAGATATAGAACAATTAATCACAATACTTGAGCGACAATATGCTGAGGAGAGGAAGAAAATGAAATCCCTATTCCATGTTGAACGTCCATCATCACTCCCACAGAATGATGTAATCCAGTGTACCAAGAAAGTGCAGCGAAAAGATCAAGAAAATGGCAAAATAGCCAAAATTCAGCAAAACAAGAAAGCGTTAGAACGCGAACATAAAAATCTTGTGGATATGCATTACAAAGAAATAATGGAAAAAGACGAAGAAATTTCTCGTCTCAAGGACCACGTCGGAAAATCAATGGCACAAGTGAAGAAGACTAAGGTCACAAAGAAAGAACTCAAGAAGCACTTATCAGAACAAGAAAAGGAAACCTTGTGTTTAAAGAACCTTAATAAAAAATTATTAGAACAAATCAGAGATCTAAAAGATGAAAAGCTTAAATTTCAAAACACTGAAAATAAAGTTGATAAATCAGAAATCAAAGAACTTTTACGTCTGAGAAACCATAATCAAAGTCTACTCGCTCAAATTAAGAAGCTTAAGGATGATAAGAAAGCATTAAAAGACAAGTTGGAACAATTCACTCAAAAAGAAGTATCAAAATCCCCAATCGTAACAATCCAAGTTGAAGGTAAAGGAACAAATACCGATCCAATGAATATGACAACTCAAGAAGACAAGTCAGTTGAAGAAACGACACACTTAGATGTTGTAGTTCAGATAATGAACATCCCAAGTGAATGGTCTATAACCAACTCAACAACATCTTCGCCAGAAGAAAATATAAAAAATTGCCACATGCCCAATAAGGGAAAGTCAAACCAAAAAAGTTCCATATCGACATCCGAATCACGAGAGTAGACAACTCAATCAAGCTACATATATGTACCTTTCAGAACTGAAACAACAAACTTATGTTCCAGATAATAGTGATGTAGCCTCAATCCAGTCCTATGATGGCAAGTCGTTACAAAATTGCAGTGATCAAAATATTCCACAGAAGATTAATCTAGGATGGTCTGATCCCTTCTTAGTGTGACAATTTTGTTTGTCAATTAGAAGATCATATCAACTTGTATCGACGAAGATGACTATTCCGAGACAAGAAGACATTCGAACCCAAAAAAGAGATCAAGCCTTTTTCATCGACTAGCTTTGAGGACAAAGTTTTTTGAGGAGGAAGGCAATCTTATGAATAAATATATAGGAAATAATGTAAAATCATGTAAATGATAATAATCATAAATAATGATTAGTTAATTAGTAATTAGGTTGAAGATTCATGTCTAAATGGGACATGATTCTCCATGAAAAGATGCTTGATATATAAACAAGCCTCTCGCTCTCAGTGGAATTATTCTTATTCACACATTTAATATATTATATTTGTATCCTTATGGATACCTTTATATTCCAAGTCTTCTGGAGTAATTAATCTGAAGAAGGAACTTTGTTCGCTTCACTCCTCATAACAAGAAGGCTCGGAGTCAACAATGTTTGTTACCAATGCCATGTAACTACAGAACCGCTCAAGTGGTTTACTCTCTTTAACCTGTCTCTTTGGCCCAGCAACTGATGTGGCCTCGCGCAAGGTATCTTGAAGCCACTTGGGCTTCCTCTTCCCTGAGCATACTTCTCCCACCAGAGTGAAAGAATCCTCATCATAGTCAGAAGCCTGAACTCCTTAAGGCCTACCAACTAACCTCATGCCTGAATCTGTGCCTATAGATGTTGAAGTACCATGTGAATTGTCCATTAGTGGACTACGAACTGCTCTGCGAACTACCCCGCATGCTGCCCGAAGAACCACCCACCTGACTCTGAGAGCCACTGCTCACTGATGGACCTGACATTGTAATCGATGTACCTCCTGATCCCTAACCATTGGATCCCTGTGACTGACTCAGCCACTCCTGAGGGTCTCATGAATCTTGTTGGAATTTCTAAGTCTTAACTCATTAGAAACCCTCCATGTACTTTCTAATTTATTCCTTCCTACTTGTTCTGATTAATTAACAAGTTATTTACCATGTAAATACTGAAAATAAACACAAGTACATGCTCAACACATCACAAATCATCAACTGAAGGAAACAAAAACAAGCACACAAATGACATCGTTATTTTTGGAATAATGTCCCCGAAAAAACCCAATGCGAGAAAATTGGTGCAGCTATCTGAGAGTTTGATTTATTAAGCAGTTTCATAATACAATCTAGGTGCCAAATCCGGCTCACCCAACAGAGAAAAATCTCAGCAATAGTACCTCTCCTTAGGAGATAGATGCCTCAGCTAAAACCCCAGATAAACACTTCGGCAACTCCTCAGCTCCAATCTGCCCCATGAAAAACCCCAACGCCAGCCTCTTATGCCCTCTCCGTTAGCTTTCCCAGCAGCTCTGGCAGTTCTGGATGTTCTCAGCAGTGCCGGCTCCTGCCCTCTACGTCAGCTTTCCCGACAGTTCCGGTTGTTCCCAGCAGTTCCAGCTTCTGCTCTCTGCGTCAGCTTTCCTGACAATTCCAACTGTTCTCGGCAGTTTCGGCTTATGCCCTCTGCGTCAGCTTTCCTGGCAGTTCCGACTTCTGCCATCTGTGTCAACTTTCCTGGATGCTGCGCTGATCCTCTCGACACTATCTCTGCCTCTCTGCTTCTATATTCATTGTCCCTCAGCTGCAACTCTAGATCACTCTCTCAACTTTCTCAGCAAACCCAGCCCCAGAAAGTCAAAATCTTGATCTCTTGGTGTGTTCTCCAAGTGACCCTCGAGCCTCCTCTTATACTTTTCTCGTTGACAAATCAACGGACGAGATTAAGTCCCTAATCAACAGCTAAGATTAGATCTGGTTTGATCCATGACTTTTGGGCCATTCTAACACAATTTTATATTAATTCACATTAATATTTTAATTTCCCTAAGTTTAGAGTTAGGGACTCCATTAAAAATATTAATTATTTTAATATCTCCCAAACTGCTTAGAATCTGCCCAAATCCTTTCTGGGTATTGGAGATCTCATGTGCTTTAGCCTCTCCACCAATTTTTGTGGCTAGAGCACATCCGATGCTACCCCAAATCAACACTCCCTCTTAGCGAGCATTGTGCTCTATTAATACTCCTCACTGAGCATCACCCTGATCATCCGGCATCGGCCTACTGCCCAGCATCCTCTGCACTGCTGCATCCTGTCCTGCTACCCATTGCCCTGCCACTGCCACTGTTGCATCTGTACTGCAACTCCCTTTGCATCTGTGTTGCTGCCCATGGCCCTACCACTGCCACTACTGCACTGCAACCGCCCTCATCATGTTGCATCGTGTTGCCCATAGCACTACCACTGCTAACTGCTGCATTGCAACTTAGTTACTAAGAAGTAAGTAACTAATCTCCCAACTCTGATATCTCTGTCAGGCTAGAAACACTCTTGATGTTGTCCGATGCTACCCCAAATCAACACTCCCTCTTAGCGAGCATTGTGCTCTAGTAATACTCCTCACTGAGCATCACCCTGATCATCCGGCATCGGCCTACTGCCCAGTATCCTCTGCACTGCTGCATCCTGTCCTGCTACCCATTGCCCTGCCACTGCCACTGTTGCATCTGTACTGCAACTCCCTTTGCATCTGTGTTGCTGCCCATGGCCCTGCCACTGCCACTACTGCACTGCAACCGCCCTCATCATGTTGCATCGTGTTGCCCATAGCACTACCACTGCTAACTGCTGCATTGCAACTTAGTTACTAAGAAGTAAGTAACTAATCTCCCAACTCTGATATCTCTGTCAGGCTAGAAACACTCTTGATGCTGAAGCTCCCTTTGTCACTGACAAGTGCTCCCTCTCTGACCTCTGCACTGTTGCAACAACTCCATTTATCTCGCACCGTTGCACACCTCTCTATGCCATCCTACACTAGTGCAACACTCTTGTGCCTCTCACATTGTTGCAGCCTGCTAGCCTCGCGTTGTCCTGAGAATCCTGCACTGTAGCTCCCTCTGTCACTCCATCTGCATCTCTCTCTACTGACATTGCCAGTACTGCTACTCCTCTTTGAGGCTCCCGTAGCAAGGTCTAATCCAAGAGGCTGGGTACGTCGAGGATCCCTCATCGCCCGTAGTCCGTCTAACTATAGCTCGATGTCTCCCCACTTCCGCTCAAGTGTTGTGTGTGCACTCATGGCACACAGAACAAAAAGGATACTGGCCTTCTAGATTACAAAGTTGGATGCCTCATCCAACCTGTCCTAATCCCTCAACCCATTCATGGCCATCTCTCTGCTTCTTTTGTTGACTCCTCTGAGTCTCTCTACTTCCCACCTGGAAGTTCTAGGTTGGACTCCTATTGAGTCTCTCCACTTCCCGTATGGAACTTCTCGGTTCGACTCCTGTTGAGTCTCTCCACTTCCCGTCTAGAAGTTCTCGGTTCAACTCCTGCTAAGTCTCTCTACTTCCTACCTGGAAATTCTCGATTTGACTCCTCCTAATTCTCTCTACTTCCCGTCTGGAAGTTCTCTTCTGGACTCGCTTTGAGTCCTAATTTCCCACCTGGAAATCCTTCTACCAACGTCTTGCAACAGCAACACTGATCTGGATTCCTTGGCTAGAAATCCGCCTCGGCAGCAACTCCCTCTACCTTGGCCTTGCACTGTTAGGTATTGTTCTGACTATAGTACCCACCAGCTCCACTCTGCAACTTACCCACAGCCTCCTAAACCACAGCAACCTGAAGGTTAGAGCTCCTAGGCTTTGCGCAACCCCGGCACCAGCAAATCAACTTCCTCAGCCAACTGCGTCAGCCCTCCTAGCCTTTGCTGGCTCTGCGTGAGCCTATCTTTGCCTCCCTTAGCCTCTGCGCTGCCTCTTCTTGGCTCGAACTTGATGACGCAGGCACTGCGTCACCCCTTCCTTGTTGCTTGTCTGTTAGAAACAACTTTTGTCACTCGAGATAGTTGTTTTCTGTTGTTGCTGCTCTACTCCATTGATTGCCTCAGTTCTCTTGCGATCCGTAACCACGCTCTAATACCATGTTGGAATTTCTAAGTCTAACCCATTAGAAACCCTCCATGTACTTTTTGATTTATTCCTTCCTACTTGCTCTGATTAATTTACAAGTTATTTACCATGTAAATATTGAAAATAAACACAAGTACATGCTCAAGTTTCAACACATTATAGATCATCAACTGAAGGAAACAAAAACAAGCACACAAATAACACCGTTATTTTTGGACTAATGTCCCCAGAAAAACCCAATGCTAGAAAACCGGTGCAGCTATCTGACGGTTTGATTTATTAAGCAGTTTCAAAATACAATCTGGGTACCAAATCTAGCTCACCCAACAGAGAAAAATCTTAGCAGTAGTACCTCTCCTTCGGAGAAAAATGCTCCGGCTGAAACCCCGGATAAACACTCTGGCAACTCTTCAGCTCCAGTTCTGGATCCTGCTCTCTGTGTTAGCTTTCCCGGCAGTACCGGCTTCTGCCCTCTGCGTCAGCTTTCCCGGCTGCTGCGCTGATCCTCCCAGCACTATCTCTGCCTCTCTGCTTCTGTATTCACTACCCCTCAGCTACAACTCCAAATCACTCTCTCAACTTTCTCAACAAACCCAGCCCCAGAAAGTCGAAATCTTGATCTCTTGGTGTGTTCTCCAAGTGAACCCTCAAGCCTCCTCTTATACTTTTCTCGTTGACAAATCAACAGTGAGTTAAGTCCCTAATCAACGGCTAAGATTAGATCTGGCTTGATCCATGACTTTTGGACCATTCTAACATAGTTTTATATTAATTCACATTAATATTTTAATTTCCCTAAGTTTAGACTTAGGGACTCCATTAAAAATATTAAATATTTTAATATCTCCCAAACTGCTTAGAATCTGCCCAAACCCTTTCTGGGTATTGGAGATCTCATGTGCCGTAGCCTCTCCACCAATTTTCGTGGCTAGAGCACATCCAATGCTACCCCAAATCAACAACTCTAGATACTCTAACTCTCGTGACCTCCTGAAAGCTCTCCTCCTCGAACTTCACATCCCACCTGACAACCACTTTCCTCTGCACAGGAATATAAATCCGATAAGCTTTCGAAGTCTCGCAATAACCCGCAAAGATGCCCTTGTCTGCAGTGGGCTCTAGCTTGGTCCTATTCTCCTTGGGGATATAGGAATATGTAAGGCACCCAAAGATATGAAAGTGCCCAACATCAGGCTTCTTCCCAAAAAAAGCCTCCTTCGGAGTCACATTCCCCAAGGCACGATGTGGACTCCTGTTCTGTAAGTACACAGCAGTGTTGCAGACCTCTGCCCACAAAAATAAAGGTAACCCCTGATCATGAAGCATGGTTTTGGCAGCCCCTACAATGGATCTGTTCTTCCTCTCTGCAACCCCTTTCTGTTGGGGGTTGTAAGGAACTGTGAAGTCCCTCCTAATGCCTGCCTCAGCACAAGAAATCAACAAACTCACCAAGGGTATACCCCCTTCCATTGTCCGACCTAAGAACCTTGATCTTCCTACCTGTTTGGGTCTCCACAAGAGATTTGAACTCTTGAAACTGCTTGAAGACCTCACTCTTGGTCTTCAAGAAATAAATCCAAGTCTTCTTGGAGTGGTCTTCAATGAATAAAATATAGTACCCATAGACACTCAAGGATACATGAGACATCTGACCACTCACATCGGTATGAATCAAGTCAAGGATCCCGGTCGCTCTGCTGTCACTATTGGGAAAAGGGGATCTGGCAAACTTCCCCATAGCACATCCTCTGCATACATCAAGGTGATCAGAACTGAAATCTGGCATACCAGTGGTAATCTCCCACAATGTACTCAAGGCCCCATGATACATGTGCCCCATCATGCGGTGCCAAATCTCACACAACTTTGAACTGCTAGATCTATTGCCGGTCCTGTCTCGGGTGCTACTACTCAATGCCATCAGGGGCTAGAATGAGAACTTGTACACCTTGGCATGGCACACACCAATCACTCTAGCTAAAGAAGTTGGAGTTCCCCTAGGATATATAAGCACCTGCCCTCTCCTGAACAACACATCATATCCTTTGTGCTCAAGTGCTGAGACAGATATCAAGTTCTTCATTCTGGGCACATATAGAACATCTGTCACTTTCAAGGGAGGTTTGGGTCCCCTATCAAATGTCAATGTCCCCACACCGACTGCTCTAACAATGTTGTCATCACCAAACTACCTCTATATCAGTATCATCCTCTGAAAGCTCTGAGAAGTACTCTCTAACTCCTGTCATGTGGCGGGAAGCGCCACTATCAACATACCAAATGCTAGAAGATGCTCTGCTAGTAGTGAGGAGTGCACACTCCCTCTGAACCAGTATGGCAGGTGATCCTGCACTAGTGGCCTCACAAACTATGAACCCAAACTCTCGATCAAAGCTCTCTGAGAAGCTCTCTATCTCTACAGAAGTTGCCATGGGTTTGTCTCTCCCTTTCTTGTTCTTCTTCTCCGGACACACAACAACATAATGTCCCAACTTTTGAAAATTCCAACATTTGACTTTGGAATAGTCCTTCTCCTTGTTTTACGGCTTGCCTTTACCTTGCATTTGCCTCCATTGTTGGAAACTTGCTTCTTTGCTCTACCCTTCTTGCCTCTTGCTAACAATGCCACATTGTCATCCTCCTCCACCTATTTGGTTGCCCCAAGATGGTTTTTTCTGATCTCATTCTGAATGTAATCATCCCACAACCTCTCCCAATCTGGAAGGCTTTTTCATGCAACAATGCCATCCACAAAATTCTCCCAAGTTTTGGGAAGACCATTCAAAGCAATTCTCACCAACTTAGTGGATGCAATGATCTCACCTACGGCTGCCAACTCATCTCTCACTGAAGTGATCTTTGTGAGGTATGTTGTAGCACTGTCAGTCTTAGCCATTTTAATGGTCTTCAGTTTCTCCTTTAGGACCTGTTGACGGTGCTGGACCCGCCAACATTCCAGGGATCACCCCGGTATGAAGTCCCAACTATACCTCACACTATTTGGTGTGGGAGTCCCATCCGGTATGATGGCCCGGTTGCCATTGTCTTAAGCATTTGCCTCAACTCTTGCTTGTCAACACAGGAGAGTGGTCTCCTTTGTCTTTGGGAAGTGAGGTTCGCATGCCTGACTCTAGCATGTTGTTCCTTGCTTGCATGCTGGAAGGCTTGACAGGTTCATCTGTTCATGAACTTGCATGTTCGTCACGTTCATCCGCTTTGCATGCTTTTTTCGTTCGTTTGTTGGTGAACATGTCCTTCTGCATGTGCTCCCATCATTCATCCCGTTCGTCGTCTTTCCATATTTGTTGGTGTACCTATACCTACAGTCACTCATGACGAGATGACATCAAATCCAAAAACCTCCTAGTCTACCATAACACATGATCGTTTCGGACGCAGGTGACCAGGAGAGGCAGCAAGGTTGTAAAGCGAGATGATGACTCTGAGCACTGCTGATGAAAACTGTGCAAGAGTCACTAAAAGATGGAGATGGCCAATCTGAGTCAACAATGACTGTCTACGACGTCTGGCTCGGCTGTGAGGAAAAATTGTGCAGATTTAGGGAGGGACAGTCCGGGCTGCAAGAAGGCAAGGCAGCCATGCTCTACGCATTTTTCGAAACGAACAGTCCACGGGGGCTGGAATGCTAGATTTGCGCAATTTTCTAGAGAAGCGGGCCAAGATGCATGATAGATCACTGCCAACCAGAACTGCGCAATTTCCAAAGGGAACTGTTAGTCAGCTGCTGGGACCACTGGTAGCCAGAACTGCGCAATTCCCAAAGGGAACTACTAGTTGACTTCTCAGTCACTAGCAGCAGAAACTGTGCAATTCCTAGAGGGAACTGCTAGTCTGCTGTTAGGCGCTACTGGCGGGGAAATACACCAAGGTCGGGAGGTCGGCCTGCTGATCATCTTTGAGCAATTTCTGAGCTGAGCTGACTGATGGGCAATGGAAGGCATGCTCACGAATACTTACCAAGATGAACAACTAGTCGACTGTACGGATGACTGACTAGGAAAACTGCGCAAATTTTTTAAGGAGACAGGAACGGGCACTTGGTGTCTATTCAACCTGTCTGCGCAATTTCCTCAGTCAGTTAAGCGAGTGAGGTCAATGGCTTCTGCGTAAATTTTGAAGGGAGTCAGTCCGGGGTGACTGTCGAGTCCGAATGTCCGGGTGGCCAGCATGAGAGTTGATTGCATTGCTTGCAGGCAGCGCAGCTTGAACAAGCTAGCTTGGTGCTTCTGCACTGTTCTGGTTGACAGTCGATCGAGTCGATGGCGGGGTGATGGTCCAGCTGTCAGAGTGGAGTCTGGTCGTTAGAACTTCAGCAAAAATGACTAAGTGTGTAAACAATCGAAAGATGCATAGGTGATCATACGAACACACACTCACATGACTTGACGACAAAACGACCCAAACCATCCAGACACACATGTTCAACATGACTAACCGACAGTACAAGTGACAAGCGCAACACTCGTGATCGATCGTTCATGACCAAGACGATGCTTACGCAATAGTGAATGTGACTCCATGTTTGAGTGTGACAGATGCTTTCATAGCAAACACAACAAGCACATACAAAGCGAAGACTTTGAGCATAACCAGAACATGGTCGCAAGCATGACTTAGACATCAGCATGCAGAGACTTGAATGCAATGAACAAGCAAGGCAGATGTAAGGATTCACACGAGCTCATAGAGTGAACCAGAGTGTGTGCAGTCATCAAGTGAAACTCTTCAAGGGAGGCTCCAAAATTGGTGCAGGCCGAAATTTTGGAGGGTGGTTGTAGTCATTACAACAGGACCATTTTTATGTTTTCATTTGAGCTCTGGTAAAGACTGGTCAAGGTTGTCCACATCTCATGTGCATAGGTCTTTCCTCTCACGTGAGGAATGACATGATCTTTGATTCCTTCCAGAATCAATCTTTTTGCCTTAGCATTCTTTTTGTTAAACTCTGCCAACTGTACAAGATCAACGGTACTGCTACTGGATTCTGTGTGGTAATTTTCCTAAGTTTAGACTTAAAAACTCCATTAAAAATATTAATTATTTTAATATCTCCTAAACCGAGTACAATCTGTCCAAACCATTTATGGGTCTTGGAGATCTCATGTGCTTTAGCCTCTCCCCCAATTTTCATGGCTAGAGCACATCCGATGCTACCCCAAATCAACAATCGATTGAGGAGATGTTATAGCAAAGGGGCAGTGAGAATCCGGGAGAAGGAATTTTCGGAGAGTACGAGGCAAAGGGAGAATAGTAAGACGTCTAGAGGAAGGCAGACGCTAGCCCACACAGTGCTGACATAGAGGCAACCAATCCTTGAAGGGAAGTCGAAGTTCAGCTTCCAAAAGTCAAGGTGTGAGTCTGGAAGGAAGAAAGTCGATTTCTCAGCCAGCAGAGGATCCAGAGGAGAGGCAACGTAATACCCAGGAGGGGTGACGCAGAAACTGCCTAGGGTGACGCAATTTTGCATAGAGGGTGACGCAGAGCCTCCAAAGCAGCAAGATTAGTCACTGATTCTCTAGTGACAGGGTGAGGTCATTTAGTCTTTTGTTCAGTATTCTCTCTGTATCGGATTGCTATTTGAGCATCCTAGAATTGTACTCGAAATTTTCTCCTGCATAATAATAAACCCTCAACGTTGTTGCACCGGTTTTCCCGCATTGGGTTTTTCCAGGGATGTTTTGTCCAAAAAATACTATCCTGTGTTGTATTTTTCTTTCTTCCTCAGTATTTTGTTTCTGCATATATGTTAATTAAGTGAACGGTGCAGATGTATTTTCTTCGATATTTACCGTAGAACACAGTAAATAACTAGCATGAATTAACAAGTAGGAGAAGTATCATTAGTTTGCTGCAGTAGGGATTCCGGCTTAGGAATTTTCACAAATCCAAGTTTATGTCCAAAAGGGGGTCTAGGGGACGAGAGCACAGACTTAGCCCCTTCTTTATGCCGAATCCCCCCATTAATCCATGCCCAGAAGTGTCCATGATAAAAAAACTACAATACTCAATTACCAGATGACAAGGCATACCTTTAGGTTCGGGAGACCCACCTTAAAACATACGATCATGACAAATGGATGAGGGACCACATGGTTGGCTCAGGTGGTGGAGAAGTGGCACAAAAAGCTAGTTGGTGGTTGCAAGGGGCTGTTGGTTGGCGACTAATGACCATCTTCGAGAAAAAATTCTCCTACGGATATCACCCACAAAATGGTGGGTAACAGTCCTTACTATTTTCATTAATAAAATTAATTGTGTTCTACTTCTTGTGTTCTAGTTTAATTGTGGAAAAACCTTAACGAACATAATTGAAGGGAGAAAGCATGGTTTCTAATCTGTTTTTGGAATAAGAGTTTTTAAAAGGCTTTCTGATTTACCTTTGGAGAATTCTTGGAGCTATTTGTTGGTGAGAATTCGTTCTTTTTTGGCACAAGAACTTGGTCCTTTTAAGACACAGTTCGGCCTATGGAAACTAGTTGCTTGGCTCAAACCTTGACCTTGAGGTTAGGAAGACTGCGGCCCTAAGACAAACAGATTTCGGCCCTGAGGAAGTACAAACTTGGCCTCTCATTTGTGACAAAAATTTGGCCCCTCTATGGAAGAATACAGGCCTCGTCTGTGAGAAAATTTGGACCTTTTAAACAGAACTTTAAGGAGCATAATTGACTCTATATTGGCATCGTTTTTGAGGTTTAATCTGAAGCAGACATGGAGATTTTTGGAATAGAACTAAATACATTTTGAGGTACACTTGGCTAGGCCTTTTGAAGTATTCTTGAAATCTCTTGAAGCAAACCTAGAACCAAACATTGAAGTGACTTTAAAGCAGTTTTTGGAGACCTTTTTGGAGGAGCTCTTAAAACCATATTTGAAGCAGATTTTAGTCCAGCACTTGAAGAAGTCTATGGAGTATGAAGACCAGACTTGGAGCAGAAGTGAAGGGATCCTTACAGACCTCTTTGTATTGTTATCCTCCACAATGTCTCAGGCTGATAAGGAGATCGACGAAGGTAACCACAGACCAAGCTTTTATTTTGGTAGCTAGCCCTACCAAACCAGAGAGAGCTCTCTCTATGAAATCACGGCCAAGAGATGACTGGAATGTAAAGGATTTTAGGCTAGATAGCTAGGCTCAGGTAGGTATGGAAAATTTGGGGTTTTGTTGCTGGATAAGAGAGAAAAACCAAGTAGCTAGGTCAACAGGATCAAAGGGTTACAGCAGCAAAGATATAGAGGAGCAAGGTAGCAATACTTTTGTGATGGATCTTAGGGTTTGTCGGTGTAGTGTAGTGTTCAGAAGAAACTAAAGGTCTTAATGAGCATGAAACATGAATTCATTAAGCAAGAAAGAAAGTAACACATAATGATTTTCCATCAAAACGGAGCTTAATGCAAAGAATTATGTTTATAAATTGTAAGGAAAACCATTGAAGAATTGATAAATGGAAAGAGAAGATGAATATCTTTCATATAAAGTTATAACAAAGAAAAAACAACATCACAAACTTATTGCACATGAATTCCTAGATAATAGTTGCAAACTGTATCCTTTGATTTCCAGAAAATATCCAAGTACAAGCTACAATAGTTCTCTCCTCTGATGAAGAAAATCGCCCTCCTAGAAAAAGCACAGCGTGGCCTCCAAAAACAGGGCAGAAAGTTGTTTTTTAGGTGGTTTTTGGCCATTTTCACCCTGCAAAGGCTGATTATTGGGCTGCCAAGTGTCCAAAGCTAATGTATAAGTCAGGAGCTATCCAACCATGTAGAGTTTTTGTCATTTAGAGCCCTCCAGAAAAAGTGCAGCATGCCCCACGCTACTCTTTTGGCAGTGTGACTATGCCAAAAGTTACAAAAATTCTCAAAAAACAAAATTTCCTCCAAAATTCTTTAAAATTGGTGTGTAAGGTCACCAAGTAGTATGTTATCCTATAAGGGAGGCATTAGCAAGCAAATCTAGTTTTTCCTTCCCTTTTTGCTTGATTAAGGTTTTATTGAGCCTTCTCTTTAACTGTTTGACCTTTGCTCTCAAAATCAAGTTCCTTGTGTAATAATGGGCAGCTATGTGTTTTTGAAGCCTCTTGTCCCCGTTAGCCCTCTTGAGAAGCTTCTCTAAATGATCATTGACTTTGCCTAGCCAATATTCCTTGTCTTCATTGATTTCCCAGTCAATAAGCTCATTCACCATGATCTACTTTCTTTGTTGTTGAAGTGCCTTTCTAAGGCCCTTTGTCTTTGGTTTTGTCTTGCCACTTGCTCTTGAGTTTCAACCAGGTCCTCTGCCTCCATCATTGATTTACCTTTAGTCTCCTTTTGCAATTTCATGGTGTGTTTCTCTTGAAGCATTCTATCAACTTTCAGCTGCATGTTTTCCTGTTGTAGGCATGCTATGAAAGCATTTGCCTCTATCAATTTGTCCTGCAACCTTTTGAGTTCATTCTCCTTGTTCACCATAGGCTGCTCCACTATCCGAGGCTCCTCATTAACCTTCAAAGTAGTCTCATCAACATCAAGATGAAAAGAGTCATCAACTTGGAAAAGTATCTCATGATGTAAAGGTGATCCTTATGCTGATGTGGAAGGCTTGGCCCCTTCCATAATCTGTGGAGCAAGCACCAGCCTGTTCCCTCTGTTAGTGTCGGTCTTGAGCCCTCCATCAGTGATCAATAGCTCTTTGCATATGCATAGTTAGGTGTCTCATCAGTGTCAATTTTGCATCCCACTAGGCATGCCATAACACTGAATGGAGGAGCTGGTCTCTGTTCCCTTCTTGGCTTTGCTGGATCAGGTCATACTACAATGTAATTGAGTCATACTTGTTTTTGTTTTTGTCTTGAGGTCCCAGGTCTTAGGTCTAGGGTTTTGAGTCAAAATCACTTCAAGGTCATGAGTCAAGGTCAGTGCGTGCCCAGCAAGCCAGAAGGAGGTATGTACATATGTTTCATTGTTATTTTCATCAGCTACAGATCATTTTATACCTTGGATTTAAAAACCCTGTTTTTAAGTCCAAGATCATGTCAAATTGGTAAAAATAAAGAAATTTTCAGAAGTTTGCAAAAGTGTCGGCAACAACCCTGGTTCCTTCTCCACAGTCCATCAGATGGTAAACCTGCAAAAAGAAAGGAGTCAAACGCATCAAAAGAGCTCATTTCAGGACAGAAAGACTCTAAACAGTGTTAAAAAGAAAAGCAAGTTGAAAACATTAGAAAGTGGGTTCTAAAGTTAAATTTTTTTTTAAACATGACCCTATAAAAGCTAATTTCCCTCTTTAGTCACTCTTATTGTGCAATTGAAAGTGAAAATTTCGTGCTAGAGGCAAAGAAGGCAATTTCGTGGCAATTTTCTGCAAATTCAGTGTTTGGGAAGGTGCGCGGTCATTTCACAGGTGTGCGCGGCTTCCTGGGTGGTGCGCGGCTCTGTGGTGAGTTTTCTGTTGAAGAAAACTACACAGGCGCGACTCTGACAGTGGTGCGCAGCTTTTTTGGGGAGGTGCGCGGTCATTCTGGCAGCCTGCATAAAAACTCACCCAAACAGTAAAATTTCTACAAGTCCTCTCAAATTTGTCAAGGTATGTCTCCTCCACGTGGTTTGTGATGGTGTAATGATAATGCCATGGATGGATAGCATGTTTATGGTCATTTTTACCATGAGAAATTATGAAGAAATAGGTTAAATGGTTGATGTCTTTGCAAGCTTATGTTAGGTTGTATTGTTTGTTTTTCAAGGTAATTTTTCCTTTATTGCCTTCCATTAGTTTCCCATTATAAATTCACATGTGTTAGAGTGTCATTTTCATTAATCTTATTTGCAAATTAATGCTAGGCCCCATCCCAATTTCCTAAAAACCCTAATCACCATCAAAACCCTAATTTCTCCCATGCATCCTACTCAAACCCTAACACTTTGTCACACAGCAAATTCATGTATAAAAAACACAGCAAAATGAAAAGAAAACATTGTAAAAAACAAAAGAAAGTGATGACAAGGCATGCACACAAGAATTGTAAAAAAGAGTAAAAAATATAACTTGCATAGCCTTATAAAAAACAAAAGAAAAATGTCATCTTGCTGTAAATATCAAAGATTAGAAGCTGTGTAAAATCATGACAAAGTTTATCAAATGTACCAGCTGCTAGCTATCAAAAAGGAGCAGTTTTGCTGTGCTAGGGTTTGTCAATTAACATGGTATCATCTCCCTTTCCCTAGACTCTGTTTTCCTACCTATTCCCCTCATGAAAAACCTAATTCAATTGCCTATCCCATCTTCAAACTCCTTATGCAATTGAATCTCCTTCCCTATTATCAAAACATGCAATGAAACCCTAATTCACTCATGACAAATGCAATTATGAAGCTGCCAGCACTATTGAAAGACTGCTGTTGTGAAAATTGGTTGGCAGACTTTGTTCATAGGTTTCATTACTCCCTAACCCTAATTCCCTATATCCCCTCATTCCCCTAATTCCCTTGATACAATCCCTCTCCCTTCCATTGCAAAATAATCACAGCAACCCTTCCCTTCCCCTTGTAATTAAATACCCAAACCCCTGTTTTCCATTAGCATCAAATGGCCATTTTTACATGTGAAAAAACAGAGTATGCTCCTCAAAGACATGCAAAAGCAAAAGGAAATGAGCTGCCTGTTATTTGTACATAAGTGATGCTGCCCTATCCCCCTATGCCATGACATCCTCCCCCCATCATGAAAATTTTCATTGTCCTTTCCCTTGATGTTTAAAAAACACAGTTTCCCTAAATAAAGTATTGATTTGCAAATGTTGAAAGATGGAATGACATGTTTAGCATTATGTGATGTTTTCCTTTAGAATTCCCTGCTTATATATATATATTTTCCCTTTCCTATATGTAAATTCCCTCCCATAACATATCCCTCATGATGTTTCCCCTTGAAAACAGCATACTTCACAGCATTTTGCAGGCAGGGCAGCGGTCATTTTGACTTGTTTATTCCACCTTGCTCAATAACACCATGTCAACTACTGAGACT